>VYXC01007095.1:2340360-2397082 GCA_013397175.1 Platysteira castanea | reverse complement strand
GCAGGGGGTGCTGGGGTGCAGGATGGGTGCAGGATGGGTGCAGGATGGATTCTGGGGATCCAGGATGATTCTGGGGATCCAGGATGGGTGCTGGGGTGCAGGCTGGGTGCAGGATGGATTCTGGGGATCCAGGATGGGTGCTGGGGTGGAGGATGGGTGCAGGATGGGCGCTGGGGTGCAGGATGGGTGCTGGGGATCCAGGATGGGCGCTGGGGGTCCCTCCCCTGTGCAGAGGTCCCTCCCGCCGCCAGGGGGCGCGCACGGCCGTTCTCCGGCAGTCTGGCCCGGCAGGCCCCATCTCGCTGGTCCGGCGGCCGGAAGCGGAAGTGCGGTGACGCCCTCCCGCCGCTGTGCGGTGGCGGAAAGATGGCGGCGGCCATGGCGTGAGCAGGACCCGGTGTGGCCCCAGCGGTGAGCGCGGCCACGACCTCCTCCCGGTCCTAAACCGGCGTGGACACCACCGCAGTCCCCGGTCTCCCGTGTCCCCTCACCCCTCAGGCCAGCGGGAGATACCTTTGGCGGGCTGGCCCTCAGCTGCCCCCGGGCTTCCCTGGAGCTTAGTCTCTTCTCAGCCCGGGGGATCCTCGCTTCCCTCTCGGCAGGTGGGCCCGGACACATCGCGGGTGACCCCTCCTGTGCCCCCTCGCCCCCAGCTTCCTCCGTTCTTTCCAAGCTGTACCCTGTGCCTCTTACTTGTCATGTCTGCATTTATCCCTGGCTTTCTGGACTCCCTTCCCGGTGTATGGAGGCTCTCTCCATTCCCTCGGTGTCCACCTGTGCCTGTCCGCCTTCCTGGCTCCCTCTTTCCCCTCCTGGTGCCCCGCTGTCTGTCCCTCTTCAGCAGGCACGACTACCCTAGAGGCATCTCTGGACTGCCCTTGTTTTCCTGCTGCCTCCCACTGAGATCTTTCTCCCAGTCTCTCCACCTGCTCCCTGCGTCCTTCCATATTATCTTCCCTCCTCCTGAAGCCAAGCCTGTACCTTTTAGCCAACCCCTTAGGTTGCTGTGGGTCTATGTGAGCAGGTCCCCTGTACCCCGAATTCCACCCCAGTCTCCGTGTGGTCCCAGGGCATGTGTGCTCTCCCCACAGGATGAAGATGAAGTAGAGCTCTGACCATGGACCATGAGGCCCCCACGATCAGGCCCCGGCGCATCCAGAACCAGAACGTCATCCACCGCCTGGAGCGCCGCCGGATCAGCTCGGGCAAGGCCGGCACCCACTGGCACCAAGTCCGCGTCTTCCACCAGAATGTCTTCCCCAACTTCACCGTGGTCAACGTGGAGAAGCCACCCTGCTTCCTGCGCAAGTTCTCCCCCGATGGCCGCTACTTCATCGCCTTCTCCTCCGACCAGACCTCGCTGGAGATCTACGAGTACCAGGGCTGCCAGGCGGCCGAGGACCTCCTGCAGGGCTACGAGGGGGAGATCCTGGCCAACGGCAACGACCAAAGGTCTGTCAACATCCGGGGGCGGCTCTTCGAGCGCTTCTTCGTGCTGCTGCACATCACCAACGTGGCCTCCAACGGGGAGCACCTGAACCGGGAGTGCAGCCTGTTCACGGACGACTGCCGGTACGTGATCGTCGGCTCGGCCGCGTACCTGCCCGAGGAGCCGCACCCGCCCTTCTTCGAGGTGTACCGCAACAGCGAGTCCGTGACCCCCAACCCGCGCTCCCCGCTGGAGGACTACTCCCTGCACATCATCGACCTCCACACGGGCAGGCTGTGCGACACGCGGACTTTCAAGTGTGACAAAGTCATCCTGTCTCACAACCAGGGGCTGTACCTGTACAAGAACATCTTGGCCATTCTCTCTGTGCAGCAGCAGACCATTCACGTCTTTCAGGTGACGCCCGAGGGGACGTTCATCGACGTGCGGACCATCGGCCGCTTCTGCTACGAGGATGATCTCCTGACCCTGTCTGCCGTGTATCCCGAGGTGCAGCGGGACACTCAGACCGGAATGGCCAACCCCTACAAAGAGCCCTTCATAAACTCCCTGAAGCACAGGCTGCTGGTGTACCTGTGGAGAAGGGCCGAGCAGGACGGGAGCGCTATAGCAAAAAGAAGGTTCTTCCAGTATTTTGACCAGCTGAGGCAGCTCCGCATGTGGAAGATGCAGCTCTTGGATGAGAACCATCTGTTTATCAAATACACAAGTGAGGACGTGGTCACGCTGCGGGTGACGGATCCTTCCCAGGTATAGGATCACAGAATGGTTTGGGTTGGAAGGGGCCTTAAAGGTCATGTAATTCCAACTGCCCTGCTAGGGGTGCACTCTAGACCAGGCTGCTCGTTCTTTGGGGCAAGTGCTCAAGCACTACAATGCTGTGAGCTGTTCCTTACTGAGCCTGTGAATGTCATTTAGGATTCCCAGTACTTGATTCTTGTGTGAACATTTGATGCCTCTGATACTGAATAACTTCTGTATCTTTTGGTTCCTTAATTTCATTGCTTCCTTCTCACCTGCAAAATGAGAAAGATCTGATGTGTTAGTGAGTCCCTTTCTCAAAGGATTGTTCCCCATGCTCATAGATGCTGTACAATCCTCTTTCCCTCCCCAAATCCCCAACTGAATTTATTTTTAGCTGATATTTTATATAGTCCATTTAAATTGTAGTCTCTCCCTTTTCTCATTTATCTTCAAGCATGTTTTTCAAATATAATAGTCTTCATTTTTCCCGGTACAATTACCATTTCTGTTCTGCCTACATACTTAGTCTTTCAAGCTTCAGTAAGAGGTAGTATTTATGATCTCTCCAAATTGGAGTAGCAGCTTTTAGATCAGGCTAATGGGCCAATTGCTTCTCTTTTCAGTTTAGTACTAAAGTGGAATTAGAGCAAATGTAGCTCAGTCAGTGCTGGGTCCCTCCAGATGTTTCACAACCCCTCATGTTGATCATCTCTTTTTCCTGCTTTTAGAGTGGTTGGTCACGTTTTAAGCCCTGTGAAACTATGAGGTTTTTTTTTTAGCTAGCTTTTATTCTTTTAATCAGCTTGTTTTTATTCTGTTGAAAGTATTTAGCAAGAATTTGTAATAAATCTCCAGTGCAGCATGTAGGTCTGATTGTTCCCCAGATATTTGTTTTCTCTCACACACTTCTCTTCCCCACATCTTTGCCAGATCCAGGACTTAGGTCCTAGAAGAAATAGACAGTAGCTCTTCGTATGTTGCCTTTGTCCAGTTCTTCCTGGTCTGGTTTGATTCGTTTTATTTTTCTCTTCTGTGGTGTTTTTTGTTTGGGGGAGTTGCTTTGGGAGGAAATAGGTAAGGCTTAATCTAATCCATTTTGCCCATTGCTGTAAAGCCGAACGTCTGTCTCAGAAATATCAAGGCTCTGTGGAAGTGGCCTGCAGGGTTCTGCTCGTTGCTGGTGTCTGGAATGAGCTTCTGACCCTGATGTTTGTGGTAGGCTCAGCTCTGCACTGCTGTGGTTAGTAGGGCTTTTGTGCCTGGTTTGCTGCAGGGAGCTCTCGACTCTCTTCACCCCAGGGTTACTTTAAGAAGATGCAGTTTGTGGTTTCTTTGCAGTGTGCCTTGGGCACTGGGTTTTGTGCTGCAGGAAGAGCATCTCATTTCTCAGTTCTTCCAGGAGATAATTCCAGATGTGGAGCAGTCTCTGCAGACCTCTCTGAATGTAGGTGTTGTGTTAGGGCTTCCTGAATAAAACTTGGCTCACAAAATACCCACAGTTGCCATTTTTCTTCAGTCTGTCAGACAAGGAACACGAGGTTTCATCCAATTTCAGGCTCCTCTCTCCTCTGGCTTGTCTGCCAGGAAGGTTGAGGAGTAGCTGTTCATGGCTGTGGGTTGAGTGCTTTTTGTCTGGGTCTGCTCTGGATCCTCTGAGATCTTTAAGAGCGTGCCCTGCATATGTAGCTTGGGGGTTTGTTGCTGTTGTAGGCTTGTGCTGATAGGCTTGACAGCACTGGTGTGTGACATTTGTGGCACTCAGCTGCTGCCTGCCATGCTGTGATGATGTTCTGGTGGTGTTGCAAAAAGCAGTGACGGTTTCCCTGCTCAGGGACATCCTGTAGATGTGTCTCTGTGTTAACCTGGCAAAGGAACTTCTTTTATTTAAAGTATTGCAGGGGATACTCCCTGCAATCTTCAGTGATTTAAATCGTTCTTCCTTCTGCTGTCTTCTCTTATTTTCTCTCTGCTCCAACCCTTTATTTCAGAAGGGCTTCCCTTTCCTCAGGCAGTAGTCTAGTGAGTAACCTCATCTAGTGTGCTTCGTTTGGACATGTGGGGGCTGGATTGTATTATCACAGTTTATTTTGAGGCTGTAAAACAAACCAACCTTGTGATATTTGCAGGTGGCTGGGATGGGCAGAGCGCGTGCCATCATCCCTGAGCATTGTTTGGGAGCAGGAGGTGAGGCATTTAGGAATTGCCTCTATTGACAGAAGATTTAATCAGATACTTGTCTATACCGTGGGAATTAGTTCCCTTTGAAGTGGGGACAGGTTCTTACTTTGGGGTGCCAGCACTCCTGTCTCTAACGAAAGCTACTTTTAATGACCAAGAATTAAATATGCCCTTTCCCAGTGGGGTGGGAATGTCACCTCCCTTTGATGCAGCTGCGCTGACACAGTGTCACCTTTTTTCCCAATTTCTTGCTCATTCATGCCAGGGTACATTGCCGTTGCCAATCCATAGCATGATACAAGGGCCTTCTTGCACCAGAATGTCAGCATTAAAAAGAAGTCATTAATGTTTTCAGATTTTCATTTCTGTATTGGCAGGGTACCTGGAGGGCACAACTTTTTGTGGGCAGTGATGTAGTGCACAGTACACTAAAAAGGCTCATCTCTGTGTGATGCAGATATGAAGGAGGGGAAGAAAATAATATATCTACGCAGAGTTAAAAATAATTTATGGTCAGCTAGCACTGGATCTGAAATCATTTTGTCAGCAGGATTGAAAATTAAATTTGGCACTTTCGAAAGTGTTTTGGATTTGGTGGAGGACAGAGAAGAAGAGAAAACCATTGCCTCCAGTTCGAGTTGAAAAATTGGAAGCCCATTAAGTTTTCTTGAATAATCACAGCTGAGAGGTGGATAATTTGGTGCATGTTGAGGCATTCCAGTAGGAGAATGGATTAGTGTGAGGATGTAGGATTCTCCTGTGCTGTGCAGAAATTTGGATAGGGCCTGTGGTGAGATGTGGGGAGAAGGAAGGGACAGCTTCCCCACTCGTGCTCTCCTGGTAACCTCTGCCTCTCTCCCCAGCCCTCGTTCTTCGTCGTGTACAACATGGTGACCACAGAGGTCATTGCTGTGTTCGAGAACACGTCTGACGAGCTGCTGGAGCTGTTTGAGAACTTCTGTGACCTCTTCAGGAATGCCACCCTGCACAGTGAAGCTGTCCAGTTCCCCTGCTCAGCCTCCAGCAACAACTTTGCGAGGCAGATCCAGCGCCGGTGAGCCATTCGGAGCATGCTTTATTCCGTATAGACACACGCTCGCCCCCGTCCGCTGAAGGCCAGTATCAAATACCAACTCTGAGAAAACCAGTTCCTTTGGTCCCCTTTGCCAGGTGGTGCAAGGGTCAGGGCTGTACATGGTTCATCTTGCAGCCTGATGCATCTGATTTTATATTCTGCAGCATTTACCTTGTTAGAGGAAGGAACAAAGCAGCGGCAAACCGGTGCTTAGAAGAAAGGAAAGGAATTCTGAGGGAAAGGTGTTTCTGTCTCTCCTTGAGCAGTAACTCTTCTGGAGGTTATTAAAGTGTTACTGCCCAGTAGCTTTGGTCCCTGAAGATATGATTTGTCAAGATGCTGGCATGATTGAGTTGGGTGTATTTTGCCAAATGATGTTCTCTGAATTTAGTGTGTACCAAACTGTGTTCTGTAGCATTTCCTCAACCTCAGTCACCAGCTCATGGTTCTCATCACTGTGCTAGGAGAAAGGAAACTCATCTGCTTAGATCTGTTGTGAAAGCTGAGCAAAATACCAAAATAACCTGTGTTTCTAGAAGGTATTTTAACAGTCAGATGTGGTTTTAATAAGGCAGAGTGTGCTATTTCTCTTGGAATAATTTTGTTGTGACTCAGGGTGTTTTGTTCTTCCAGTGACTTGTTTCACATCATCCTAAGTACTTGGCATCCACTTCTGGGCATCAAGCTTCTATTGACTTTAGGCTGATGTCACATAAGTATGACAAAGTTGACTATGTCTGTAACTTTCTAGAGCTGCCTGTCAGGAAATCCATAATGCTTAATGGAAGAGAGAATGAGAGAGCTCACCAAAGACTCATGAAGAACAACTCCTGCCTTTTGTTAAAGTAGGAAGGAGAATCTTTTTGTCTCCTTGCTACAAGGGCCAGTAACAGGAGTGTTGTAACTTCCACAGCAAAGTACCATAGAGCATAATCCACAATGAGCTGGCTTTTGGCTGAGTGTTTACCCTCCTTGATGTTATGACGTCCCTGCAGCTGATCTGACTGTTCTTGCACATGGAAAGCTTCAAATTTTACTTGGAAAGAGAAATCCAGCCCATGTTAATCTCTCCACCAGGAAGAACTTACAGCTCACTGTAGTTCCTGGAGAGCTTTATGCTTCTCATCAAGGTTCTTCTTCATCTCAGGTGTCTTCCTGTATGCATTTAGAACAGTGGCTGGAGAGAGGAGGAGTCTCAAGTCAACATTAAGGGCTCAACTGCTACTGTGAAAGGCCCCTGGCTTTTGCTCACGCTGTTTCCTGGCTTCGTGGTAAAACTTGGATTGACTGATAAGATGCTAATCCATCTGTCCCTGTTTCTGATCCTGTTCATTTCCTGTACTGCAGAGCAGCTGGGTCCAGACCTTGTGGGTAGGCACATTCTTCTTCTTCTGTCACTTTGGACATTCTGAGTGAAACAGTAATGATGAGGGAGGATGGAAAGGTCAGCAGAACTGGTTGATGCTTGAATCACTGTGATACATCTTTGGAAATGAGCTGGTTTAGTTTTTACACTGCTGCTGTTCTCTTTCCCTGTCAGTTTTCCTGCTTAGTTTGTTTAAGCTGTGCTGTTCACCTGGGGCCTTTGTGAACAGAAGGTGTCTCTTGGTTTGCTGCAGGTTCAAAGACACGATTGTGAACGCCAAGTACGGAGGGCACACGGAGGCCGTGCGGCGGCTGCTGGGGCAGCTCCCCATCAGCGCCCAGTCCTACAGCGGCAGCCCCTACCTCGACCTGTCCCTTTTCAGCTACGATGACAAGTGGGTGTCAGTCATGGAGCGGCCCAAGACCTGTGGTGATCACCCCATAAGGTATGGGACAGGCCAGGGAGCTGTATGTGAGTGCAAGGAGTCGCTCTAAATCATCTCTGCCATGTGGCGTCAAGTGTGCAGAAAAGGGAGTAGATGGAAGCCTTTCTCTTAGGAAATCCTTTCACCAGGGGATTTATTTCAGCAGTCCCACAAAAGTTGGCCTCTCTCCTTTACAGTAACGTGGATGTGTGGGAGGGCTCTTCGTGTTTTCTCTCTGAGCTGCTCTGCTCTGGGGAAGGTTTGGATGGTGAAGTCTCAGCCTTTTCCATATGAATGGTCTTGTTCCTCCTCCTCTTCTTGCAGTGCTGCCGTTGTGTTTGGGTTGCAGAGTGATACAGCTCTGATGTCTGCTTTCCTATGCTGGAAGGATCCTCTCTGAGCATGTGGGTTTAGTTGGCAAGGATTGTCTAGTTTATCCTGTGAATAAAATAGTATCTGGGCTAGGTGTTACTCAGAAAGCTTGTGATATTGATTGAGCTGTTTTCAGACTTCCCTTGTTTACTGTTCTCACCCTGGGAGCTGTGCTCCTTTTCATACTCCCTTCTCTCTGTGATCTGTAGGAAATTTCTGTCTGTAGTAGGAATTTTAGCCAGGTGTAGTAGGAATTTTAGCCAGGTGTCAGGGCCTCTTCTGTCTGAGTCTCCTCCAATGCCGGCAGAAGGAATAAGTCTGACCTTGAGAATAAGGAGGTTTGCAATGCTTCTTGAAGAACCATCAGAACTATTTATTTCTTTTTGTTGGCTGCAGCCATGGCTGCAAGAGGTAGTGGTTAAAAATCCAACATCTGCAGCATGAAAGGCTCAGAGAACCTGAGTTATCCAGGCAGAATAGTCTTTCTGCTCATAGTACTGCAGAAGCAAACTCTGCTCTGAAAACAAAGAGAGCCTTCAGTGCCTGAGTGCTTTGTTTAGTGACTGCACACGTTGGGGGCTCAGGCAGCCTAGGGAGATCATTCTGGACCGCTTCCCAACTTTATTTTCATCAATGCATTCTCAAAAACTGGTTTCATATCTCCCCTGGCCCTGACTCAGGTGGCGGGGAACTTCTGATTATTCCTGCGCTCTCAATTCCCAAATTATGTATATTTAATTGATTCTTCTGCCTGTATGATTTGGTTTGATCTCCAGCTTCCATGTTATCTGCAAAGAAAGCCTGCCCTTTTCCCCCTTGTCATGCTTGACGCTGGGAAAACTTGCAGGGTGGCAGTTGTCTGCCAGCGCCAACCTGCGCCCGTCTCCCGCCGACAAAAGGCAGCAGAACCGCAGTCATTTGCTGCGGTGGAGTCTTTGTAGTAAACAAAGCCAAGTGCCACCTTCCCTCCCTCCCCTGAGCAAACCAGCGTTTCAGAGCCAGGGCTTTTAAAGCTCAAAGCTGTGCAGAGTCAATTAGGACTTGAATAGAGCCTCGGAGCAGTGGGGCTCCGGGTTTTTGGAAAGTAAGCAGAAGATGAGGCGCTAACCTTAACCATTCAGTAGCTGAAATAGTGCTGCTGTGGTTCTCACATGCAAAACAAAGGGATTAATAAAATAATGCCGGCTGCCTGTTGGGGTTAGAGGGCTTGGAAATGAGGGACCACAGGATTTGTAATGTAAGTCCTGTAATTGTCTGGAATGGAAAACCCTTCAGCAGCTAAGAGTGTTATAATCTGTGTGCAGTTTCCTGGCTCGATGTGTGAGCTAGGAAGGCTTCCAGGCCTTTTCCACATCAATTCAATATTTCTGTACACTGAGTCCCTTTAACCCTTAGTGCTTTTCTGCATCCCAGAAGGTTCAACTCTGCCTACTTAAGAGACCGGTGGTTGTTTGCTGTGAGGTGGGAAGGACTTTAGGTTCCCCATCACCACCGCCTTCCAGTCTCTTTTCAGGAGGCTTGAAGAGATATTCAGTGGGTGAAATGATGGCACATGAGGGAAGAGGCTTTAACACAGCTCTGCTTATAGCAGGGGGTCTCTAAAATCCATCTAGATGGCTAATAAGGAGCCATTTAACGAAAGAATTGGTCTGCAGATAAATCTTCCATTTTCCTACGGTTTGAAAAGGCTGGTCTTGCTGTTTCTGTTGACATACAATTTTATATTGCAGTGCCTAATTTATCCCCAGAATGAGAGCCCATGGAAATGGCCTCTGATTGCAGAGCACTTTTAAAATACATTTAAAAATACCAAACTGAGCACATCTTTAAGATTACAGGGAGCTTCATCTTGAGTAGTAAATTGTTGTGAATTGGGGGAGAGAGGAACAGACAGGGGACTGTGCTTTATTTAAAGAATGACCCTCTGCATACCCAGCCTTGTGTAGGAGGGAAAGGGCTTTTTGAAAAGCCAAATACCAAGATTGTGACTCTCTTGCTGGGTTCTTGTGTGCAATTTTCAGGCAGGGCTGGCTGGCACTTTGATTCAGAGGAAGGGAGAGGAGAGTGGCCCTCCAGGAAGAACATGAGGTTCTCAATAGGCTGTGTTGTTAAAATGTGGAGTATGTCTGCTCCTGAAACAGCATCGCTGGTATCTGTCATCATCCGTTCTTCCAGGCTGAGAGCTGAGTGCATCGTATTGCTGGCGGGGGGGAGATGTGCCGCGACATTAAAAGCATTCTTGGAGTTAAAATCAGACGAAAATGCAAAATACCCGCATTCACTAAGTGTTGGTGGAAAAGGAAACAGCTGGGAGGCATAATGGCAATTCTGTGCCCGAAGCTGGAAGAGGTCTAATGAAAATGGTCTAACAAACAGAGACAGCTTCAGGGTGAGGACTTGAGTTAGAGCCCAGCTACTTGGTGAAGATACCACATCCAGAAACCTCCACCACTATATCCCAGAAACCTCCTCCAAAGCCTTGGGCAGGGTGGGATCCTCGCAGTGAGTCCTGTGTTCTGACAGCAGCAGAGGACAGTGGTGTTACCTGGGCTTGTGTCAGTAACACAGAGTGTGCAGAGGAGGTTCAAGAAGCAAAGAGCTTCCGGGGACTCACCTGTCTCTTCAGTGCTGTTTGCCTCATCCCCCTGACAATGCTCCCTCTGTGCTGGAGCTGTGTTCCAGAGCTCACCTGTTTGGAGATGCACGTGAGCTTGACCCACAGGCAGGTGTGCAGGTAACAGCAGAAGGACATAAGGTTTTCCTTGACCTCTGTCCATGCTGTGATTGTTGAATCCAATTCATCAGGTACCTCCTGCCCAGCCTATCTCATTAATGCTTTTTTGATGGAAATCTAGAAGGAACTGCAAAGCCCTGCTTGAACTGTACAGTACAACATGGCATCCTTGAGCAGGATTGGATCGACTTCCTTGACTGAACAGGGAGGTAGCAGGCACAAGGACAGCAGTGTAAAGCCTTCCTTGGCAGCACCAGAGGGAGGAAAGGGTGGCCTGACACTCTCAGTGAAGGCCATTGCTAAGGGAAAGGAGCTCAGTTCTGTACAGTATATCTGCCCTAGGGATCAAGGGGAGCAGCTTGCATTAAGAGAGGATGGAGAGCCAGCACAGGTGGAGTCTGAACCAAACTGACTCCCCCTTGTGAAGTCAGCTTTGTCCATCAGAGTGACAGGCAGAGTTCTCTCACTGCTAATAATACAATGAAGGGATGCTTTTCTAGACAGTGGAAAACAACTGCCCCGAGAGGGACTTTCCTGCTAAGCCAAGAGCCAGACACCCAGCCGAGCACCTTCTGCCCCTCAGGGAGCACCAGAGCTTGAACAAGGCACTCTTCTCTCTGTGTGAAGAGCCCAGATGGCGAAGTCAATAGTCGGGAACAGCCATAATTGACTTTCTCTTCCTTTCAGATTTTACGCTCGTGATTCTGGCCTGCTGAAGTTTGAGATCCAGGCGGGACTCCTGGGGCGCCCCATCAATCACACAGTGCGGCGCCTGGTCGCCTTCACCTTCCACCCCTTCGAGCCCTTCGCCATCTCGGTGCAGCGCACCAACGCCGAGTACGTGGTGAACTTCCACATGAGGCACAGCTGCACCTAGAGGGACCTGGGGCTGCTCTCCTTGGCTCCGGGCCTCTGCCACAGGCGTGCCAAAGCCAGACACTCTCTGCTTCTGGGAAACCAAACCATTGCTCGTGGCAAGAAGCCTCACCTGGGAGCTCCTACCAGGGGTGTTTTGCAGGGCCCTCAGCCTCAGCTGTGGAAAGCTGATCCACCTCAGTTATGGGGTGGATGTTTCTTGTGATTCAGTTTGTACTGCGGAGATCCTGCTGCATTAAGAGCTGCTGTCCTTTCCTGTTCCTGTTGATGAACAAAGCATAGCTGAGGTTCCTCTCCTGGTTTCCCAGAGGCATGTCTGTTTTCTATCCTCCTGTGGGTCTTAGGATGGCAGAGATGGAGCTTTTCATCACACTTGTGGAGCGCTCCCTTCTGCACTGGTGCTCTCCTACCTTGTTGGACAAACGGCCTGTCACAGAGGGAAGGGATGGGAGCCACGGGGAGGGCTTGGATACAGCTACCCCTTTTGTATCTTCAGAATTGCGAGGGAAATGTGATCCTGCTCTCATCCACACAATCTACTCGTGTCATTTTAATATGCAAGAGGTCAGGGAAAAGGTGTGAGAAATCACTACAGTTGAGAGACATGAGGTGTGTTCCTGACTCTTATGCAAGTCACTTAATCTTTGTGCCTTAGTATTGTAAAAGTTCCTAAGTGAGAGGTGGTGTTACACCAGCAGGCCAGGGCAGCTGGTTGTGTCTGTAACGCACAAGGAGGTGGGTGCAGGAGGAGGATGGATGTCTGGGAAGGGTGTAGGGAGCAACAGCAGCTCCTTGGTCATGTCAGAAGGACTTCCTGCAGCATGGGGGTGAATCCTCACAGCCATCTGCAGGTTCTGCTGCTGAGAAGAGGGAGACCCAGCTGCTGGCACCCTCCTGTGTGTTGGAGTACCAGTGTGGAAAATTAGTAGGGTGTGCCCAGGAAGGAGGGTGGAGACCTGAACTTGTGTTCACTGCTGCGGGTGGGCAGCTTGGAGATGAACTTGTTGACTTAGGTTGCTTACCTCTCTCTGTTTGATACCCTGTTCTCTGTGAGAACCCAGATGCTGTTTCCAGGCTTCGGAGCACAGCTGGCCAGTGTGTCAGTGTTGGCTGGACCATGGCAGTACTTGTGCTGCTGATAAATTAAGCTCCTGGGTGTAATTACCTGCCACTGTGGGCTGGTGAGGATGCTGGCCTGCCTTTCTCTCTCAGAAATGGAGGTTTTGGTTGTAGGCCAGCATTTAGGGGTTTTTACACGAGGGCTGGTTTATGACTGTGTGCTGCCAGGCAGCACAACCATCCCAGCATCACGATGTGCTCCATCAGGAGCTGGAGCCTGTTCTTGTCCCATTCCTATTGGAGGTACAGCAGGGGCATTAGAAAATTGGTGCTAATACACAGGAGACCCTCTACATTAAAGGACCCTGTGGGTGTCTTGTTTGGACCAAAACGAGCTGTGGGTGATGTGTTGTGGCCACATGGCTGTGACGAGGAGTGTTGGAGTCATGCATTCATTTTGCTGGTGATGCAGAGGAGAAGAACTGTGTGGGTGGTGGTGCCTGCTCACCGCGTGAGGGGTGGACCTCAAAATTAAGGTTGTCCTGGGGTCCTTGAATCAGCCTTTGCTCACTGCCTCACAGTACTTCTCTCCTGGCCTTGCTAAACATATTTCTAGGGAAGACATTGCATTTCACTGCTCTTTTCCTGGTGTTTGCACTGTTGGTGTCTCAGATCTGTCAGGAGTGCCGGCAGGTCAGGAGACTGCTAACAGAGGAGGTGTCAGTGCTTTAGCTGCAGGTTCCTCTCATCTAATAACACTATTTGTCAAGGTTTTAGGGTTTTATCCTGTGATCTGCTCCTCAAACATTCAATTAAAGCTCCAAGTGGAGAATCGTTTGCACACTGTAGATCATGGGTTTACCTCCCTCTGCACCACTCTCACAGCTGTTCACACTTTGATATGAGACTTTTTTTCCCCCCCCCGCAAGCTTCCAGCAGCTCCATGTGAGACTGCGTTTACTCTGTGGTGTCACAGCCTCGGGAGGTCAGTGCTTACTAAATTAGCTGTCAGATCTCCATTTAGACTCTTTTTTCAGTGGCAAAAATATTCAGCGTTTCTGTAGTCGGGGCTTTTGCCGAATTCAGGCTGCCCTGTGTGAGGCAGAGAGCGTGGCACGGATGGTTGGACTTGGGGCTGAGAAACCAGAGATCTGTTTTTAGCTCTGCTATTAAATTCTGAGGCTGGGGGCAAATCTTTTCCTGCTCCAGCTGGTGTTTTCTTCTCCGTAAATGAGGCCAAAAACATATTTTCAGCTTTTGTAAAACACTTTTGAGATTCATGGATAAAAAGTGCTGGGTAAGTGCTAAGTATTTTCTTATTATGTTTGCAGACAAACTGATCATTCTGGGTACTAATTGCCTTGGAGTAGCATAGCAGATCCTCTGGTCTTGGCTGCTGCATTTTATATCAACAACAGAGTTAATTTTATTACAGAAATGTATGGAAAGAAAAGTCTCTCATGCTTGAAATTTTGATGATTTTATTTAACAAACAAAAAGTGTGTGTGGTGGGGAGGGTGGGAGAAAAGGGGAGATATTTTCTACCTGCTATTTTTCCTAGGTTAGGGAAAAGATTTGTTTGCAACACAAGACAAAACCAGAATAAACGGAATTTGCTTTAAGAGTCTGATTTATTGTCTTTGTCTTCCAAAAATCTGAATGGTGGGGATTCCTTTGCTAAGAAGAGATGACAGGGGTGTGCCTTGGACTGTGCAGGCTTCTCACATGGGAATTTACTGCCTCTTCTGGCACTTGCAGTACAAGTGTGCTGGAGAATGTTCCCACCTGAGAGGAATCTGTAGTTCCTGCAGATTTCTCAAATTCTTGTCTACATGAACTAATGCCGGGAGAGGAATTCTTGATTACGTTTTTCCCTTTGTATATTATTTACTAGCCCAACTTGTATTCAGAGACTTCCTTTATTCCATTTACAGCATTTGTCTAACCTCTTGGTCATTTTCTGCATGATCAAGGATGAAAGCTTGTTGTGGTTTAACCCCAGCTGGCAACTCAGCCCCACACAGCCACTGGCTCACTCCCTCACCAGTGGGACTGGGGAGGGAATCGGGAAAGTAAAAGTGGGAAAACTTGTGGTTGGGATAAACACGGGTTAATGGGTAAAGCAAAAGCCACATGCAAGCAAAGCAAAACAAGGAATTAATTCCCACTTCACGTGGGCTGGCAGGTGCTCAGCCATCTCCAGGAAAGCAGGCTCCATCCCGTGTCACTGCCCCAGCCAAAAGCAGCCCAAAGCTGAACACACCTTGCCTGGCAGAGCAGCCTGTCTGCTGCTTTTAGGCTGGGCTGAGGCACTCAGGTTTTCCATGTGCTGCTCCCTGCCTCTTTGCAGAGCAGTGTGGCTGAGAACTCAGCAGCATCCCTGTCTGTGTTAGTTCCTCCAACTGTCTGCATCTTGAGCATGAAAGTGATCTTCCTTTGAACCTTTCCTCCATTTTCCTGTGTGCAGTTCTCAGATGCTTTCCTGTGCAGACCTTGAGCACACCAGAAAGCTCTTGAGCCCGTGGCTCTTCAGATAGGCACTAAGTGACAAGGAGATGCTTGAGCTGGAAACCGTGTTTGACTGGCAGCAAAATCCCACCTTTTGTTACTACTTCTGCTGCCTTTGCTTTAAGAAAAAAAGTAGTGAAAGCAGGACAGTTGCATTATTTCTTGTACAAAAGGCATTAGACAGCAAGGCACAGAAATCCCATTAGAGTCAAACATATGGGTACGTTTAAGATGTGTCCCTACCAAAGACTCCTTTCAATTAACCTTCCAGTGCTGGTGGCTGGCCCTGATTTAGCTGCCTGTGTGTACTGACAGGACCTTCCTTTTGCTCAGGTGCTGCATCTATTAAGCTCTTCCCTTGGTCATTTTGACCCAGCTAGAAGAATCAGATTTCTGATGCTTTAAGAAATCTCTTTGTTTTTCTTGTTTATGATCTCTGTCTTGCTGCTTTTCTGCCAGCTTTTCCTGCAAGGCTCTCTCAGGGCTGTGGGCAGAGAGGTGGTAAAGGGATAGCAAAGAGACATTTGGCCCTCTGACAGCTGTTGTCCTTCTGTGAGCCTTTACCAGATTGGTGCACACTGCAGAGCAAATTGATGTCCTGTGGCCAATGGGACAGGATTTTGTGGGTTTACTTTGTCCTTGCTATCCAAGTTCCAGTGTCAGTGTCATTGATGTGCCTGAATCTGGTGCTTCCCTGTCTTGTTACATGGTTGTAAAAGCTTTTCTGGTCAAATACTCCTCAGGAGGAGGGAATGGTGAAATGGCTTTTTATATTTTTTTATTGTTTTCCTTGCTGCAGGGCTGTGGGAGCTGTGCTGAGCTGGGCTGAGCTGTGCAGTGCAGTTCCAGCCTGGTGCTGGCTCAAGCAGCCCCAGCCCCCGCTAAAGCTGTTTGCTGGCCAAGGTCTGATTTGACTTTGTTTCTCTTGGGGAAGAGCTGTACTTATTGTGTAAGGAAATGAGTTCTCAGAAAAATACTGATGTGGGAAAAAACCCTTAATGGCACTTTTTTCTTTTTTAATGATGTTTTGACATAAAAATACTGCAGCTTTAAACTAGCAATCTGGAAACTGGTAATTCATGAGTGACTGCTGTGGTCCTGCATGTGAGGAGACCTGGAAGGAGGCACAGTGCCCTGGTTCTGGCAACTCAGGGCTGTGCTGCAGCATCTGGGTAACACGTGGGTCCTCACTTGGTTAGTGAGTTGAGGACAGTTACAGAGGAATGTGATGGGATGGCTTGTGGATGCCCTTGAATAACACTACCAAGTCCCCAGCATTTGCTGCATTCTGCTTTGTCCAGGTATGAACTGGAGCCTTTGGAGGAGCTTTATTTTCTGTGGATGACAGAACTAGTTTGAGTTCAGTCTTTTTAAAGCCAGGAACATGCTAGTTCTACTTTCCGTGGCTGTCTTCTTTCCTTCTACCCAGCAGCTTTGCAGAATGCCAAATGTAGTCCAGAGGAGCCCTGACTTTGCCCAGAGGACTCCCTAAGCCCCTGTTTTTGGCAGTGAATCATTCCCTCTGAAAGCTACTCTTGCACAGGTTCATCCTTCCCTCTGCCAGCGTCCTTCCTCCATCCAGGTACGTTGCAGCCACATCAGGAGGGGAGGCAGAAGGGTGTGAGAGAGTTGGGTGGCTGAGCACTCTGTCTCTGTCCCAGTGCCTGCCTGGGCAGCAGCTTCTGGGTCCCGTGGATGGGGCAGCGAGGAGGCACTGGCAGCGCTGATATCCAACCCTGGGCCTGAGCCCTGCCAGCCTGGGGGTGCTGGAGCTGGGATGTGGGGGACCAAGGGCCTTGGAGGGGTGAGAACTGGGCAGGTGGCAGGGAAGCCCTGCCAGGGCCATCTGGCTGCTGCTGGACGGGATTTTAGGGCGTTGTTAAGAGCAGCGGGCAGCCCTGCATCCCTGTGAGTGCCTGCTCGCTGCCGCTGAGCTGGTCATTCGATAGCTCCGCGGTGCTCCTCGGAGGCCTAAAATGGAGCAGTGCCGGATTAGATGTACCCAGTGCCCTTGGTGAGCTCCGGGGAGATACGATCCTCGCCCTCCCGCCTCCGACCTGCTGGCGCCCAGTGCCGTCGCCACAGCAACGGGGAGAAACAGCCCATCCGCATGGAAACGGCCTTGCTGTGCCCGGCAACCGGCTGGGAAAAGCGGTTCAAATGGCAGGTTTGGAAAGGTGAGGGGCACCAGCACCTCTGCGGCGACCAGCAGGGAGCCTTGGCCCGAGCTGCTGGGGTGAACACACATCCTGCGGGTTACGGCAGCGCCGGCACTGTCCCTGCTTGTGGGACTCCCATCCCAAAACGCCGGCGTTGCCCCCAGTGCAGAGCCAGCACGTGCTCCCGTGTCTCTGACCGTGACAGATAGTTTTCATTGCTGCTGCCCTATCTTTTTGGGGCTGGTCCTGAATTCAGTGTAAAGTCCAGATTATCTGTGTTGATACCTGCAGCAGCGTGCGTAGGTCACTGGTTCACCCCTGACTGGTTAGTACTTAATGCTTGTAAAATCCCTCTTTGTAAGGAAGAAGGAGCAACTGGCAGCCAAACAGGGTCTCCTGTAACATAGGACGGACAAATGGCATCTCCGCAGTGCAATTGTGCAGTGCAGCCTGTCTGGCTTTGGGCAGCAAAGTCTGAGTTAATCTCTCCTCATCCTGCCTCCTACCCCTTAAATCCCTCATCAGCTGCTTCCCCAGAGAGGGCTCAGATTTGAAGGTGATGTTGGTGCTGACCTGCTGGCTCTGATAAGGGCTGGAGAGAGCTGCTCTTGTGGCCAAGCAGGGTTTGTTCCAGTTTTACACTGGCCATTTGGTGACTGTGTCTTGGCTACAGGATCATTGGGAAGGGGATCTTCCCAGCCACCAGCACTTCTCTTGGAAGGATTTTGGTAAACGGTGCTGGTTTTACAACCATGTCCAAGGACAGATTGTCCCAGACCATCTCCCGGTGCTGGAGAAAGCTGCTTCCCAGCCACTGGCATTACTAAGAAGTCCACGGGGCTGGCCAGTCTAAGGTAATTTTCATTTCTTGGTCACTTTGACCCTGGCAGCTCAGGAAATTGCTGTTTCTGTGGATTTGTCAGGAGCAAACGAAAGGCAGCACCCAGGTCTTGCCAAGGGGCTGGGTGAGAGCCTGGCTGGCAATTAGGAGAGCAGGTTGTGTGCCTGCAGGCTGGTGCATGGAGAGATAAGAGCTCTATTTCACCTCACCTTGGAACCTGCAGAAGAGGCAGAGGATGGGAGAATGGGGGATGAAATAAGTCATTCTCCTGCCTGGGGCCCCAAGTTTTATTTGTTGCCTGGAGCCCTGTGTGGGTGGGAAGCCTGGCCTGCTGCTGTGCAGAGGAGGCCCTTGAGCTCAATCCTTTCTCCCTTCTGCTTACATTTTTTTTAGAAAAACAAGTGGTGAGACTGCTGCTGGAAGCAGCTCTCCCAAGCAATGGCTGCTAGGGCTCAGGAGCTGCTGAGAGGTTTGGGTCCAGGTGCACAGCCCCGACTCTCAGGGGATGTGGGCATAGGAGGAGGGCTATGGATTCTGGAGAAATGAGAGGACCCTGCCAAGTGGCACTAGTGCAGGGGAAGCCTGGAGAGCTCAGCAGAGGAGGTGTGAGTGCTTTCAAAAAGACAAAAATCGAGGCTTGGCTCCCCTCTGCATCTCCCGAAGAGGACCCTGCAGCCCTGCTTCACCATCAGTGTGGGGACTTGGATGCTCTTAAGGCTGTTCATTAGTAAAACCTCTGAGCAGTTCCTACTGCCATCGAGTACCCATTAATGCCTCTTCAGGGGAGAGGAGAGCATTGGGAAAACACAAAAACAACCCGAGGGCCCTTTATCTCTTTTTGGTCTGAGAGGTCGTGGGCTGAGGTTGGAGGGGAAGAGGGGCCGGGTAGGGATGCCAGGCATGAAGGCAGCACCGTGATTATCTGCTGAAGTCTGAGTGCAAAAACATAACCTGATTTAAGCTGTTACTTCTTCAAGGCTCCCAGGGGTGCTTTAGGGTTATAAACACCTACTCAGTGACCTGCTTTGTGCACATCTCGAGCCAGGTATTCCCACACCAGAGGGAATGCCAGCAAAACCTGCACAGATGTCTCTAACAGCTGCAGCTGGGCTGCCGTAAGCCACCCCTGCTGCTACCGTTTATTAGCACTGCAGGGTCTGTCCCCTTCTCCCCCTTCTCCTTGCCTGCTTGAGTGTACAGTCAGCTGTTAAAGGACACTGACATCACTTAATGGTTTAATTGAATCTCACAAAGGGATCGAAATTGGCTGCCTGACTCTCTTGTCACTGAGATGCTCATGGAAGAAATAGTAAATCACCAATTCAGCAGATAAAACTGCAGCTCTGGGTAGAAAGTCCTTGTTGCTGGGGATAGGGAAGTAATTCCTCTTTGCAGAACAATACACTATTAGGGAGATGGCTGAGTGCTGTTTTTTCCAGGCCACCAGGTGCCATCCCTGTCCAAGGGAAGGGTAACTGAGTTAGACTAGCTCCCCAAGGTGGTGTGGCACTCAGTAAGGGGTAAACAGACCTGAGGCAGCATTTTATCTCTAAGTCAGGAGACTGTTCTGTGTTTTACACAGGGATTTACGGGGGTACAATGGAGAGAGGTCCATGAGATTGTTTATTTAGAACAGAAGGCAAAATCCCAGAAAAGGCCAGGGTTGAACCAGGATGAAGCTTTGCAGCCAGCAGCAATTTCTGAGATTGTTTCACAGAAGTCATCTTTGAGTGTAAAGAATCAAAAATTAGGAGGGAATGGGAAGAAAAATGTCCAAAAGCAATAGGGAAGCCCAGAGGGAGAGGATATGACCCTAATGAGAGTGCTAATGCTGTGGCTATGCTACTGACAAGTAAAGTAATTGCTGCTCAGGAGGAATGCGAGCCAGTAGAAAACAGCTTTCCACCCAGACTCCAAGAAAAGCAATTAGAACTCATAAACACCAGTGGCTGACTAAAACGAGGCCCTTAATTAATAGTTTCATTTGAAGGGTGAGGAAATCGTTAAGCACTATTGGTGTCTATTAATTCCCTGCCACATGAACCACAACAGAGTTTTAAGCCTTCTTTCACAGTACAGTGTGTACAGGAAGGAGCACCCGAGCCCTTGCTTTGTGCAGCTGTGCTCTCTCACCTCACTGACTGCCCTAGAGCCCCGGGATGGGCTGCAGGATAAAGAGCTCAGACTGTGCACTAAGTTAGGACATGGCTCTGGGAGTGCTCCATCAGGGCAGGAGAGAAGGTGGATGGAAAATGTGACCTCAGTAAAAAGCTGTACAACTGAAATACTGTCAGGGAGCTCACAGGGAACTGGGGGTCTGAAAGATTGGCATCATTCTGTACAGATCCCAGCCACTGAGCCGTGGAGAACAGTGTCAGCCTCTTCTGTCCAGCGCAAAGGGTGTTACAGGAATGTCAGTCAGGGGAAGAAGCAGGGATAGCTACTAGAAGTAGGCAGGGCACGGAGGGACATAAAGCTTCCCACTGTATAAGCAGTGGTGATGCAGTGGCAGACTTCCCAAAACCTTCACAAACACCCAGAAACCAAGAGTGTTAAGGAGTGGCCTTTACAGAGGACACAGCCTTGATTCCAAGAGTGGGTAAGATGAAGATTTGTTCTTGTTGCTTTCTGACTCTCCATTCCCCCACATACTCCTCCCTGAATTTCAGAAGAACCACAGATCTCTTCACAATATTATTTTTCAATTTGTTCTATCATCTTCATGTCACGTGGGCACTTCTGCCTTGATGCAGTGAACGGGCTGTAGTAGAGAACAGCAGTGTTTGGTTTTCTGTGTGTTAGACAAGCCTGCCAGCACAGCCTGGTGCCCCTCCTCTGTCAGGGTGGCTGCTGGGCTCAGCACAGACACCAGCCCAGCCTTGCTGTAAGCACACCACACACCCTTCCCCAGCCAGCTGCCTGCATGCTCAGAGTTCATCTGGGCAGTTTATGGCTGACCTGCCATCTTCTTAAAAAGCAGAGTATAGTCACTAGTGCAGACGTATTTCTGGAGCGAGGGGGAAGCTCTTCTAGTGTGTCAGCTATGGAAGAGCCTCTCTTTGCTGTCAAATCTGCTACAGCTCAAGGAACTTCCCTTTAAGATCATCTACCCTCCCTGCAAATTCAGAGTTGGACTAAAGTAGGGGATTTGTGTGAATCTTGTTTTCTCCTGTCAAATGCAACTCAACAGGCTTTTCTAAGCAGAGTGATTTCTTTCAAAACCTGCCTTATGCCGTTCAGCCCCATGAAGGAGGTTCACTGCCTTGTTGCTATGGTACCCTTTCTCTAAAGAGGAAGAAAATAGTTAATTATGCAATTTAAGAAACTACAGAGGAATGACAGAAATAATAGAAAGGAAGATTCTGCATTTGCAATAGAACTGCTGGCTGCTCTAAAATACGCCATGTTTACAGGTGAAATACTTGCCCAGTGCACATTGTATAGAGCCAAGGCTTCTCTGGCAGCAGGGATTTCAATGAGATGCCCTTTGCTAGGCACTGTGCCTCTGCCATCCACGAAATCAATCCTGTAGTCAGTTACTGCTGTTACCTTCCCTGCTTAATGCCCCAGACATATTTCCTTGGCAGAAGTTCTGGATGGAGCTGGGACAGCGATAATACATCACAGACCCACAACAAGCTCCTGCTGCTTGTGGATACACAGAGGTACAGTTCAAGACTTAAGTGCTTTGTATCTGCTTGGCAGCATTTCATTGTTCCTTGGGCCTACTAACTCCTGCTTGCTTTCCCCAGGACCCCGGGAAATCCAGTTTGTGGTGCACAAGGCAGGGCCAAAGAGACTGCAAGCATCAAACCTGGCAAGATCCCAGCAGCCCCTTTACAAAGAACGGTGCTTTCCTTTGCCAAGAGCAGTGGCAGGTCAGTAGAGCTAGGGTGAAACAAAGCACTGCAACAGATCTTTGCCAGGAATGGATCCAGGCTGGTGCTCTGTGAACAGGGAGAGCTGCCTCTCCTAAGGCACACGTAGCTCTGTGAGCCAGGGGGAAGGAAAGAGTTACCCCATGCCTTGTTTCCCAATGTGAGCAGTGAGAGAAAGAGGGAAGGAAGATGATCTGACCCCATGCAGTTGTTTACTACAGATGACTAAAAGGAGATGGAGATCTCAGGCTCTCCTGCCTAACAAGGGCACTAATAGCATGGAGGGCTAGACAAGAGCCACATATGGTGGTAAGAGGAAGACAGCAGTCGAGAGGCAATAATAAGCCAAAATACTTCTGGGAACACAGCAGGAATGGCTGTCAAAAGACCAACATTTTAATCAACAAACTTTATAGACAAGAGGCTTCCCACTAAGGGAATACATGGATTCCTCCTTTCACCAGCAGCTTCTACCTCCTGTGTTTTTAAGGCTCAGGATGGTCTCTCCAAGCTTCCCCCAACAAGTACTTCCAGGGAGGGCGGCTTTCCAGAATCTGTCACAGGAGCAACACTCAACTCAGTCCCTGATGAACTGATGTTGAAAGCTGTGTGTCCCTTGCACTGTCCCTCACAGTCTCCTGGCTTTCCGTGGGCGGCAGCCGTTGTGGGGGACCGGGCTGTTGTCGGTGATGGAGATGACCTCCAAGCCTCCCATCGTCAACCCCTTGATGGCAGCCTGCAACGAGACAGCAGATGACAGTCATCAACACACGGAACAGTAGAGAAGGGACAAAGCTCAGGGCAAAATAGTTTCATATCTGAAAATCAACTTGTTCCAATGGTTCTCACTTTGTAATTCTTAAAAATAAGTAACTCATATCAGAAAACCCAGTTTAAACTCATCTGCTCTAGTCCTTTCTTGAGCATTCCCATAAGAAGTCCCAAATGCAGCTTTTATTCTCCCTCCAAAATAGTATTGCTCTAAAATTCTAATGACTCTAAAAATTCATTGCTGGGCACTTGGGTGAGGAATCCTTTATATCAGCTTCAGAAAAACCAAGTTAACTGAGACCAGCCTGAGTTTAGAAAACATGTACGATGCCTGAGAAAATAAAAGTATGGAAAAGAAACTCCAACACCTACTTTGCGTCCTGGTCCCAGTCCTTTCACCATGACTCGCACGTGCAATACACCCTTCCCACGTGCTTTCTGTGAGAAGAACAACTGGTTAGTGTTCTCTTTGACATAAACTCTGACGCCCTTCCTGCCTTTCATCATCATGCTAGTATTTAAGTAAAAATAAAGATTAGGTTGTAAGGGATACAGAAGACATATATGGAGATTATTGCAGAGACACTAGGAGCAAAGGAGGCTGGGGTATGGCCATGGGAGTTCAAGAGAACTTCTATGCTAAATGGTCATCTCTGCACACAGAGAAAGCTCTCAAATCAAACCATCTGTGACCTAAAGCCAGGGCAGAAAAGGACATATCCATGGATACGTGACTGAAGTGGCAAGGGACTAACAAGGACTAACTCCAAGCTGTTTTCCCTTCTCTAATGTGGTGACTTCTCCCCTGTGAGCAGTGGATTCTTTCTGGAGGGTATATGAGAAGAGCAGGCAAGCTTTAGATTTGCTGTGCAAGAGTCCACACCTCTAGTGCAAAAATTCTAGGGGCTTGCAAATTGGAAATGAAGAAGTGCTGTAGAGCACAGCCCTGCTGCCACCACGTGGAGGGAGCTCCTCTGACTCTCTATCTCATTGTGTTCTGGTGTAATTAACGTACTAACAACTTCAACAGTGACAGGACAAATCTGTCCAAGCACAGCTATACAGCTATTATGAGGCTCCAACGAGCGCAGATAATTAGTGAAGATGTTCTTATATCCCTCTGAATCAACCACAATAAGCTGTTGGCCAGCAGTGGCACCAAACTCCTCTGGCATGAAAGGCTGGAGTGAGTTCCACCTAATTTAAGATAAGGATTTTCAGTTTAACCTTGCCTCATTCTACTGTAATGAGGACCATGACACAGCCAGCCTCATCTCCTCCAACTGGACACCCACGTGGTTTTTAGAAAGAGTTACAATAAACCATACGCAGCTGGAAACTACAGGTGCAAGGACATCACCTTCTCTGACTGGAACTGCTGGCTGGAGCTCAGTTCTCCTGTGGCAGAGAGCAAATATGAAACATCTACACAGTAACTACAGCTACTTCTCAGTCCCCTACAGTGCGAAACTTCAACTGCTGCTGATTCAGGGGCTACATTCCCAAAACGGCTGAGAAATGTTCATTTAGGGAAAAAGGAGGCTAGGCAGATCGGCACTAGGAAAGGACAGGCTACAAGCTACACTTCCAATTACAACCTGCACAGCTCAGCTCACTCTCGGGGCATTTCTAACAGCTCTTTCAAACACGCTTTGTGTGCAAATGAAACTTGGGATGCTGCGGAAGAGCTCTGGAGTGCTGCCTGTGAGCCAGGCCTGTGCCCAGGTACGGGGCCAGGCAGCCCGTGCTCCCTTCTGGGGGTGGGAATGGCGGGTGCAGACTCACCACTGCCGCTGCCATGGCCGCGGTCTGTGCCGCGATGGCAGTTCCCTTCTTGGCGTTCTGGAAGCCCTCGGTGCCGCAGGACGTGCGGGCAAACGGCTGGTTGTCAAAGCTGACCACCTGGATGTGCGTGCTGCGGAAGGACAGGGGCAAAGGGAAGAAGCAAGCTGGAACAAAGCTATATTCTCCAATTTCTCGCTCACCTTACTGGCATGGCTGACTGCAGGACTTCTGTCTCCCTTTCACTTACTCAAACCTACTGCAGAGACCACCCAGCAGTGACCTTCAGCTCACCTTACAGACCCAGGCAGGACCTTTCTGGAGAAGATGTGCTTTATCTAGTTACACCTCAGACCCAACTTGGCCCTTTCAGACCCACCTCTCACTGCATTTTACCTCTTATATTAAAAAAAAAATGCACAAAACACTTTTAGAACTTGAAAGAGCCTTTGACAGTAACGTATCACAGGAGGAATCTCTGATGAAACACAACTGTTTCACATGGAGAATATGGTAATTTTTTCAACACCTGTACAGAAATAATGTTAGAGCAGAGGGCTGGAAGTAACGTGCTGTTAAAACTGTCAGCATCTGATTATTCATAGCAGAATGTAATCAAAATATATAAAAACAATCTTATTGCTTTAAAGATACTCCAAGGACAGTTATGCTCACTGAACAGCTCTGAGGTTTGAATCAGTATCATCTTCCCAGTCGTGAACACCACTCCCCTGGCTGGGTTTTTTTTGAGCCTTTAGATGAAAATGATGACAGGCCAAACCCCAGGTTCTAGGCTTTTATTTCAGATGACAGGAATAGAGCTGCTCATTTACTTACTTGTTGTACGTTGCTTTGATGTGAGCTATCGGGACCTCTTCATAAACCCTGCCATCCCATCTCATGGAGTTCCCTGGCAGGATTGAAGAGCTGAGGAACAAAACAAGAGTTACCAGGCCTCGCTCTTTAAATATTACTAAGTTTTATTTCATATCGGGAAACAAAGAAAGAAAGGATCAAGCCTCCGAAAAACACAAGCTGCGTTTCTGATTGAGTCAAGTCGTTCCCTCCCCTTCCTCGGCTGAAAACCCACCGAAGGCGATAAAACCTCGCAGCAAGCGGCAGATGGCAGCGCCCTCCCGGCGCGGCCTGGCCTCGGCTCTCACCTCTGCTCCGTCGCGCTCTGCGTCTCCGTCTCCTTGGCAGCCGCCGCCGCGATGTCCTGCAGCCTCGGGGGGCCGGTGCGGAGCCCGCGGCACAGGGCGGCGGCGCGGCCCCTGAGGGAGAGAACCGCCGGTGAGCGCTGGGGTGGGGGGATAGAATCTAGCGACAGCGGGAAGCCCCCAGCGGCCACCCTGCAGCGAGGGGACCCTCCCCGCTGTCCACCCGCTCCCCACAGCCCGTCCCGCCCGCTCCGCTCACCCCCAGCCCAGCACCCGCTGCCCGGCCAGCGCCATGGCCGCGCTCATGGCCGCGGCTCCGACCCGCGCGGGGGAGCGGCCGCCGCGGAGCACGACGGGAGCGAGGAGGGGACATGGCGGGGCATTGTGGGGCGCGAGCGATGGCGGCGCCCCTGGGGCAGCGGGCGGCGGGCCGCGCTCGCTGGGTTTGTAGCGCTGCCGCGCGGCGCCCGTGGAGGCTTTTTGGGGCGATGTGCCTGCTGAGGCTTCCCCGAATCACGCAGCCTCTGGAAAAGGAGGAGGAAGAGATGGCGGCGCTCATGGAGCAGGTAGAGGGGGATGTGTGCGTGCGTCTGCGTGGGGGTGTTGATGGGGCAATGGCGCCCTCAGGCATGAGGGGAGAGGAACATCAGGGGCTGCTGGCTTTGCACACACCGTCTGTGATGTTGCTCCCCGTGTGCGATTTGCACCACATCTCTTGGTTGTTGTTGGTGTTTCCATAGTCTTCCTCCACGTGTTGGTGTGTCTCTCACACGCTCCTGCTGCAAACAGGGAAGCCCTGCTCAACCTCAGGAAATTCCCATTACCTTATGTTTGCTGAGCTGTAAATAATTTAATTCTGCTTGCTAATACCTGTGGTGATTGTGGCTTAAGAATTCTTTATGTTGCTCTTCTAGATAGAGCTGGAGAAGAGCCAGTATTCAGATCATGAAATCCGTAAGCTGGAGGAAGAGGAGCAGCTCAAGAGGAGGAAGGAAAGCTCGTATGATGAGGATGAAGCACCTGGTAAGACGGTCATCATGGTTCAAGACCTGGAGGAGAAGTGGGAACAGAAGTTTCTGCAGTTCAAAGCTGCCCCGCGGATAACAGGTACAACGTGGAGTTCGTGGTGGGTGAGAACACCCAGACTGTTTGCCAGAGTGCAGTTCAGTAGAATGAAGGCATTTTTGGGTCTTTTGTTTGTTTTAAAGAGAGTCTTGGCTCTGTGGCAGTGCTTGTGCAATTAACTATCTGACAGGGAAATCACTGTTCCCATGCTGCGAAAATGTGTGTGTTCACCAGGGCAAAATGATGAAAATAGAAGTGGTTTCCAGACAAAAGAAATGTTTGGTCATTTGGTTCCCAAGCTCGCCTTAGTACTCTTGTTGATTTTTGTCAAGGTAGAGATCCAGGCTGCTTATTATAGATTGCTTCTGGAAATGAAAACAGCAGCTGAATGCTGCAATGACTTCCAGAGTGACTGAGAGCATTCCTGTCTAGATTTTTGTCTTATTCTATGTATCCACATTCGTGTATTGTTGCTGGGCATGAGGCACAGAGGGTTGATGAATCAAGGGAATCAGAGTGTGCTGCCAGGATACTTTGTTTGCAGCATGTGTTGGTTTTTGGCAGATGCTGATAAAAGCAACGATCGGACGTCATTGAACAGGAAGCTGGACAGTAACCTGATGCTTCTGGTGAAACAGAAAATTGGTAACCAGGAGCTGTGGCTTCTGCCTCAAGTGGAGTGGCAGCCTGGAGAGACGCTTCGAAGCACAGCTGAGCGAGCCATGGCTACGTTTTTGGGTGTGTAGCTTGACCCTCCCTCTTGTTTGTCCCAGTGGTTTTCTTCCAGTGCCCTGTCTGAGGGATATTTGCCATCTGCTGTTGTGAAATCTTCTCCCATCTGCTGGGAGAAGGCATTTCATGGCAGAGGGCTGGCAGACTGGGAGTTGGGATCTCTGGCTGCCAGCAGCACCAGCGCCGTGTCTGGCCATTGTGGTCTGATGTTGGGGCATCACCAAACACCCCCTGAATGTCTGGACTTGCTCTGGGCTTCTCTTTACCTCTTGTTGCCCTGTAGTAGCTTTTGTGGCAGATGGGTGATTATGGCAAACATGTGTCCTTGCTTTTCACTCAAGATTGGCAAAGCTACATACCCTCTCCTTCCCTTCCTCCCTCTCCCACTCTGAGAGGACTTGCTGGTCTCCAGATGAGCTGTTTTTTCATGAGAAAAAACAGTTTTTTCACAGTTGTCAGTGTTTCTGCCAAAGAGGGAGCAGTCAGTCTGAACCATATACAAGGAATGGCTTATGCTGCCTTTTTGTTATACAGGGGAGCAGTTATTGTTGCTCTGTGTTCTCATGTCTTACTGTCTTTCTCTTGCATTGCTGGCATCTTTCAGGAGATCACATTCAAGCCAAAGTCCTGGGCAATGCACCATATGGGATTTACAAGTATAAATTCCCCAAGGCCATCAGAACTGAGGATAACGTGGGAGCCAAAGTCTTCTTCTTCAAAGCCTTCCTCCAAAGCAGTGATTTGTCCCAGGCAAAGCTGAAGGCAGATTACCTGTGGGTCACAAAGAAGGAGCTGGGAGATTACCTGAAGTCGGAATACCTGAAAAAAGTCAATCGATTCCTCCTGGATTTGTAGGCAATGGGCTGTGCTCCAGCAGATGGGGAAGATGTGGGACGTGGCTCCAGGGAGCAGCACAGCTGCTGCTTTGCATGGTCTGTGTGTATGAGATGTTCACTTGGGCTCTGGAGGATAATTTGCCTTTGCCTTATTTCCCAGTTCTCTTCACTGGCCCTGTACTGAGTAAATATTAAAATTTATACTCGGAAGTGAAGCTTTCCTGAGGGAGTTCTTTGCTCTTGTTGAATTCTCCTCCTCCACCTCTTCTGGAAATGCATGTTGTGATCCTTTCCTCTCCCAAGAGTGTGGTTCCCTGGGGCTGTGGTACCCAGAAGGTTTGCTTTCCTCTCCAGACTCCTGTCACAGGCTCAGCCTCAAAGGGTATCTCTTTGCAGTGGCTGATGCTTATCTGTGGTACATGCTCTCTGATAAGAGCAGCACTGGAGGGTTATCTGTATGTCCAGGTGGGAACAGACCCTCTTGAACACCAGCCAGGACAAGGTGGATTTCTGAGGAGATGTAAGCAGAGATATTCACAGCTTATTAACTTTTAGTGTTAGCTGCCTCTGGCCTCGAGTCTGTGATGCACAGTGGCCATGGAGGACACGTATCCACGAGGAATAGGCAGCTGCTTTCCCACCCACGCTGCCTCCCCTTGAGCCTCAGGTTACAGCAACAGACACGGAAGGAGGATAGCAGCAGCTCTCTGTCTGGGCTGGGAGGCTCATTTTTCCTGGGAGGGGAAGGTGGTTTAGCATTGCTGCCTCATGGGAACAGCCTCAGAAGTGTCCCTAGGGAGTTCTTGGCTCCCATTCCCACTGCATTAGGCCAGCACCGATAACCCAGCACAGCTGGGTCTGCCTCAGGTAGCCTGACCCCATTACCCCAATTTCTTTATTAGAAGATCTATCCTGGGCTTATGTGGTGCTGCCTTGGCCCTCTGGGGCTGGTTCTGTTGTTGGAGGTTTTTTTCTGGTTGTAAACGTTGCTGTTCAGTAGTCAAGAGTGCTGCTGGACCTCGCAGGGAATCAGCTTCCTCCAGCAGCAGGGAGAGAGGAGGAAATAACTGTCGTTAATCATCCAGAGAGAGTTCGGCCTCCAGAGGTGGAACTGGAGATTGCTGTATGTATTTTATCAATCCTTTGGGAGCTGTTGAGCTGCAGGCCTCAAATTAAAGTTATCCTTAATCACTCTGCAAGCCACTGGCGTGGAGGGTAGCACAGCAACCTTCTGTTTTCTAATGCTGGACAGTTTGGGAGCTGCAGGTTTGCCATAAATTACCAACAACACTTGGTTCCTGGAAGCATCCTGACAGACCTGGCAAGGAGGCTGAGTCTGCAGCAGAGAGCTGTGGCAAAGAGGAAATAAATGTGGAGCAGAATATGTGCCTGAAAGACTGCAGATTTTTGGCTGCTCTCTGAGGTCAGCACTGCTGAAGGGAGGCCTGTTGTCTTCTCCAGGACTGGAAGCTCCTGCAGCAGGGGGAGGTGAGTCCCTCCCCTCCTGGGGGTGGCTGTGGGTGCAGTCAGCACAGGTTTAGGCTTTTCTCTGCCGCTCTTGTTTCAGGCTGTCACTGGCTTCAGAAGATGCAGCAGAGCCCTGTGGCCCCAGGCTTAAGGCATGCCCTTAGCCAAAGAGTCTGCCCTGTTTCCCACACCAAGGCAGGTTTTGTACTGCTGGGACAAAACTTTCAAAGCATAGAAAATGCTGTTTAATCTGTGCTTGTTCCAAAAAGCAAGAGCACAAATGAAAGAAAAGGCTGTACTGAAACCTTGCTGATCTTCAAACCCAGGCAGTTCTTATTTCTGGATTACTCAAGCTGCAAGTCTTTGGGCGTTGTCTATGCTGAAAGACGTGTACCTCCTTCAGCGGTGGAAAGGTCAGAATCAACAGCATCCTTCATTTTTTAATATTTTTTCATTGTCCTCAGACCTTCTTACAGGTAGCAGGTCTGTGAGAAGCTTGGTCTTTTGTGGAAGCTGAAATTGTTTTCTCATCACCTGAAACACGAATTCCTGCTTGCAGCCTGTGTGGGAACAGCACTTTTTGTTTTCTTAATTTTTTTTTATTTTCCCTGTAATTGATTTTATTTAAAGCCCCTCAGCCAGTTGCTGCGGACAGTCACAGATCCTGCAGCTTGGATGCTTTAGCTCAGTTCTCCTGTGTGGTCTGTTTTCTTTCCCAGCTTCGGTGAGAGGGAAGGCAGGAGGATCCTAGAGGGTGGTTTGAGTCTTCTCATTTCCTCTACTCCCAGGCTCCTGCAGTAGGTCACTGAAGCTGTTCTTTTCCTTTGGGAAGTTGGTGGCTGCAGGCTGTCTTTCCACTCAGTGTGAACCTACTCCCACACTCAGAGCTGCAGAAGTCTGAGCAGGCAGGCTGGTTGGATATATTTTGCTGGTAACAGCTGAAAGGGCAGCGCAAAGCCTGAGAGCCTTTTCTGAGAGAGCAGAAGAAACCAGTGGAGTCGTGGCTGCATGAGAGCAGCTGCAGCCAGGTGTGCCTCCTGCAGTCCAGCACAAGGAGCAGGGGGAGCATTTTACTTTTGCTGAACATGAAACACAAAACTCCTCTTGGAAGTGTGATAGAGAGCCTCCAGAGTGTGTGTCTGGGTGTCGAGGGAGGCTGGAGCTTGTTTGCATGCAAACCCTGGATGGGTTATCTCACCTTGGCAAAGGCTCCCTCACATCAGATCTCCGCCAGAACCTGAAGCCGCAGCAAGTGCCTGGGAAAGAAATGGAGTTTGCTGTGTCTCTTGAGTGCAAGGCACTGTGAGATCAGCGGAAGAGCTCTCCTGTGAAGTGTACACTGGAGAGAGCAGTTTTGGAAAGGGCCTGTAATTCCTTGCTTTGAGAGCAGCAATGTGGGGCTTATCTAAGAAGTCCAAGGTAAGATCAGTGCTGCTGTTACCCACTCCTGACTGCACACACTAGAGAGGAAGCTGGAGAGGGTCAGGCAGCAGAGGCTTTCTGCTCCTCAAAGCCATTTTTGGCACAGGATGCTTCCATTCTTGAGAGTCATACACAAAAATCCTCATCCTTTCCCTCTCCAAGGGGGAAGGAAGCATCTCAAGATGTCCTGACCCTGGTGTGATACAGTCCAGCAGCTGTTGCTAAACGCCTGCAGTTGCAGACACAAACTGAAGGATTTGCGTTCTAAAGCACTGGCATCTAACCCATTGCTTAAGCCACTATGTTAGAAGAGAGACCTGAAAGTTTTCTTCATGGCAAGTTGATGCTAGCCTGCCCCTCGAGTGGAGGAGGGATAACAAGTCCTAATAAAAACACTATACAGCTTCACAGATAGTTTTCCTTTACTCTTACAAAATTGTTCCCTAGCTGTGTGAGTTTTGGGGGTTGGTGCTCCCTAAGCAGAGCCCTGCTCATATGTTTTGTGATACAGTGTGAACTGTTCAGAACCTCACGCTTTCTCACATAATGGGAAGCTGCTGTTTGTTGATCCTCCTGGCTGGCCCCAAGCAATCAAAGTCTTCAAAATTGGAAGATAAATACGTGCGGAGCCAGGAGAGGCCTTTAAAGCCACAGGCTACACCTCTTTCGCTCTGAAAACCTGTAGGAGGAGAGATGCTGTTCTCCCAAATACAGCCATGAGCAGGGAGAGCTGCTGGGGTGCAGGCAGCATCCTGAGGCATCCCTGGCTGCTGGGGCAAGGGGTGGGCTGGCTCAGGGAGGATGGGAATTGTGCTGTCTCAGCTGTTGCAGCCTCTGGGCTCGCTCCCTGTCCTGGAGGATGAAGCATCTCCAGCAGCATCAGTCCCTTCGCCTTTATCGTGTTCAAGCTCCCATTCTCGTGTTGGAAGTGATCTGTCTCTTTGGAGGGAATTTGTCTGCAGGTGCTGCCCTTTCCTGCTGTGCTCTGCTGCCTGCAGGGGATGCAGTGTGGGCTCTTCTGCTCATGGCAGCCCAGAGACCCAGCAGAAAGTTGTGTGGGAAATCTGCTTGAGGTCACCAGTGACATGAGTGGACTAGATCCCCTCCTTTTGTTTTTCAGGACACCTTTTTCCTCCTTTTTCTTGTGAAACCCCTGTGGGTTGGTATAATCAGCACGTTGGAAAGACACAGAGTGGGGCAGTCAGGAGGCAAGGCTTGAGTCTCTGCAAAGGTAAGAATGGATATAAAGAAGGGGTGCTGCTGGGAAACTTGTACTTGGGGTCAAATTTCCCCAGAAGCTTTGTTGATACTACCCAATCCTTGACATCAATCCCTCAAAAAAGGAAAGCCAGGAATTTGTGAGGTGAGTATGAAATGCTGACAGCAGGAACTCCCTTCAGGTAGTTCCAGCTACAGCTTTGCTGTCAAGGCTACTTTTCCCTAACAGATCTTGTGGGGTATAAAATCCTTTGTCAGGACTTCATAGGCAATACTTGGAGACACAGGAGCATTTCTCAACTAAATGATGAAGGGTCTTTCAGCAATATTAAAATGAAGCTTCAAAACTGAGGAAGGGCAACAAAGCCTTTATGGAACAAATGTGAGGCTTCAGGACTCAGCATCACAGCCCATGCTGGGAGCAGGACTCTGTGCTGCCAGCAACTGGCCCTTTACCTGGCTGCCACGAACATCCAATCTCATAATTAACTGAGGCAAAAGTTGAGGAAAAGATTTTTCAGTTAACAGTTTGAAGTTTAAGCTAAACTCTGTTGGAGCTTAAGGTGAGAGCTGATGTCGAAGGCAGATCATCTTCTGAGGGGCTGCTTTCCCTCTCAGGCATCTGGGCAGAGGGAGATTGGGAACATCAGGACATGAGGCATGGGCCAGCACTGCTGCTGCCTGCCTGCTTTCTGCTCTCTCTCATCTATCAAAGTAATTATGCCCATTACATTTCTCCTCTCAGGCTTTACCCTCCCAAATGTTATTCTACAGCATTAAACCTGTGGGGTGAGTATATTATTGGGGAAAAAACTAGATAAAAACCAGGTTTAATGGGCACATAGAAAAAAACACGCTGAGTTTGGAGGGTGGCTCAGCCAGCGTCCTGCTTCTACAGGCAAATAGAAATTTATCTTGATGTGTGTATATATCTAGTTTCGTGATCTGTGAGCTCTTAATAATTGGTTTGGTGACCTGCCGGCAGTGTTCTCTCTCTGTAGAGCTTTCCCCAGTCCCCAGTTAATATAATGGGTCACAAATCCCATTTGCTTTTGAATTCTGAGTAATCCTTTTGTTAATGTCGCCTATTGCTTTTCTGGAAGCATTGGAGGAAATCAGAGCCATGTGCTAATCAGTAAATCTGGTTCTGCGTGTTCGGAAGCCGCTGCCCTGCCCCGCCTGCCCTTTCCAAAAGCCCGGTGAGGCCCATTTGTGTCAGACCCAAAGCCCCCCTCTGCAGAGCAGCAATTGCTTCCCAAGCTGTGCTGCTACCGAGTGGCACAGGCTGCAAGTGTTGGATGGGCTTGAGGAAAGCAGCGGGATCTGATGGGGAGTGGGAAGCCAAGCCATAAAGGGTTTGGGGAGGAAGGAAACGTGTTCAGGGTGTCTGATCCCACCAGTGCCCTCTGTGGAGGGGCAGTGGGTCCTCTGTTTCAGGGGATGGGACAGGCAGCTGCTGGGGGTGGCACCCATGGGGACCCACTTTTCAGGGGCAGGAGGCAGCGAGCAAGACGGAATTACCTGTCCCAGATCTTTCTCGATTTCCTGTCCCTTAATTCTCTCCTGCCTTTGTGGGTAGGTAGTTATCCGAGCCCTTTCAGAGGGACAAGAAGCTGCCAGACACCCCCTAAGGTGACACCAGGTACATCCCTGCTGAAGGAAGGGGAGGAAGAGCAGCTTCTCAGCTCCTGAGATTGCCTGAAGACATGTAAAACACTCAAAATCACCAGCTGTGAGGGGTTGGTAGGGACTGTGTCCCTGCTGCAGTGGTCGCCCATGGATTGAACTGAGTGGGAAACTTCAGAGGTGTGTCCCAGCGCAAGAATATTCCAAGTCACAGAGTCAGTGTTTCTTGATCACTTGTTTGTTTCCTGATTTTCTCTGAGTTTTCAGTCTCCTGCACAGCTGATAAGCCTCACCCTTCACCCCTTTCCTTCATGCTTCCTACTGTCTCCCTATTTTTAGCCTGTCTGTGGCAGTCTTCACACAATGCCTGTGTGCACTGCTTTGATTGGAGCTGCTGACGACGATGACATGACCTTGAAGGCAGCAGCTTGCAGCAAGTCAAGCTGTGTTGTATTTAGTTAGCTTCTTGTAGCTGGGCGTCGTGTCACAACCCAGGCAGGCACACAGCATCGCCTCTCCTCGCCCCCATGCTGTTTTCCCTGATAGGTCCTACCAGGATTTGGGCTATTTGACTCCAAACCCATTCCCTGGCTCTGGCCTAGAGTGAGGAGGATGGCAGGGAATTATCAGTGCTGGGAGCTTGATGCTCAAATGTTGCTGGCTCTAATCTAACAGCTAAATTCCCCCGAGGATGGAGGTGGATGCTGCTTGCTGCCTGTGAAACAGCTCAGAGCTAGGCACTAGATGGCAGGCAGTGACTGGGAAATCCTATCCCAGTGGCGTTTTATTTCCCTTTCCCCTTAAAATAACCCTCCTGCTCTAGCTCTCGCATGCTCCAGCGTGGGAACCTGGAGCGTGGAATAAGGATCAACGATTTTTAACTGCTGTGTTCAAGCTCGTAGCTCTCATGTTGAGGGATCCCAGTGATTGGCAGACGGTCGTCTTTGCTCCACTGAGGCTTGACGAGTAGCGGGAGAGTCCAAGGAGCTTCTAGTGCAGGGAAAAGAGGCAACGAGCAGGCAGGCAGCATCTGAGGATTGAGGGTGGATGGAGGGCAGGTGCTGAGGTCTGCCCAGGGCACTGTGCAGGAAGGGATAGGGGTGCATCCATATGGAATAGGGATAGAGGCAAAAAAGGATTGTGTGTGTTTGACACAAACAAGGAGAAGTCAAGAAATCTCTAAGGATGAATCTCCTGTAAGCTTGGTTGTGCAGCAGTTGCTTTCGAGAGGGCAGTGTCGAGGTTTCAGCCACATGCTGTGTGAGGAGGAGGGTGGTCACCAGACTCTGTCTGTGGGGCTTAGTCACTAGGGAGGGCCTGATCCTCTCTCCAGACTGGCACAGCATGCCTTTGATTTACTCAGGTTGGGCTTTGGGGGTTTATCCCCAAAAGTGCACATGAAAGTGGACTCACCGAGAAGAAGATATGTATACCCTGCTCTACCCTAGTGATGTAGCATGTGCTCCCATGCATTGTTAGGAGGCAGGAGTGGCAAAATCTCTTCTTTTTTGGCCAGGGGTCTGAGTTCAGTGTGTCCCTGGACCCTGCTATGTGCTGCTCCCACCTCTGTGAAGATCAGGACAAGACAGCCCCCAGGATGCTGGGTGCCTGGCTGTCCTGTTCCCAAGCACCAGCACAGAGCCACAGCCCCTGTGCCACACTTTGGGTGCTGTAGGTCCTCTGTAAGCACCTTCCAACAAAAAGGGGATTATCTTTAGCTTGTTAGAGTCCTTGCAGGGAGGGAGAATAAGGCTCTTTGCTCTGAAACGTTCTCTTCCCTGGGATTACAAGATAATGCATATGAAACGACATTAGCTCAGCCAGGTTTATGGATTATTTGAAAATCAAATTCTTTTAATCTCATCCACCATCTGGCACCAGCGTAACAGCCAGCAGCCAGCTCGCTGCCGCTTCCACCCTGACTGTGTTGGAGTGACTGAAGTATCACAGCCAGTGAGGGGACACCAGCATCCCTAGCTGTCACCGTGAGTCCTGGCACCAGCACCCGGGCCTGCCTTGCCCTGATTTCTTCCCAAGACAGCGTGGAGGTAACTTGTCTCTGAGGAACTGGAGGCCGTCCTTGGCATGCACTGGGAATGAACAGATGGACGAGGAACATTTCACTGCTTGTGCCTGTGTGACCATGAGACTCAAAGCCAGAGGGGTTCCCTGGCCTTGGGTAAAGGTTAAGATCAGAGCAGGGGAACTGCCAGTCTCAGTGACGTGGTTTGCAGTGATCTCCTGGCTGGGCAGGGAGGGATGAGGGTGCAGGATGCTGACGCAGAGTGTTTTCCAGGGAGGTCGTGTTTCCCTGTGAGTATTAACTGGGAGCTGCTGGGGTGCATCCGTGCTCAGTGGTGGGGCTGGAGGCTCCGTGGGTACCAGAGCACTTGTGCTGTTTGCCGGGGGCAGTACAAGCAGGAATGCTGTCCCCGAGGGGCAGGGCAGGCTGGGACAGCCCGTCAGAGGTGCAGCATGGAGCACTTGCGAGGCATTGCCACGGACAGCACCACAGAGCCCAGCCTGGCTCCCCCTCCCTGGCTCACAGGTCAGGGAACAGATGGGACTGGAGGGTGGTGAGGGATCCCTATGGGAGGCTGGAGCTACCAGAACTGGGGATATGAGAGTGAGTGTGGGGTGTGTGCTGGGCACTGTTGCCCCCACTGTAACCCCACATTTGATTTTTCAGATGCCAAGCCAGCTGGGCTGCAGAGCTGCTTGGTTCTCCTGTTTTTGGTTTCTGTGCTGAGCCTCAATACAACCATCCATCTTCTCCTGTCTCCTCCAGAACACTTCTGTACCTACTACCAAGGAGCGCTCTAATCTCAGTACCCATTTGACATGAATAAAAAGCCTTCTGGGACAATAGGTCACGGTTATACAATTTAGCTCAAGTAGAGAAAAGGCCTTTATAGCTGTGAATACATGAATACTTAAAAAATATATATAACATTGGCTAACATCAGGACTTATAAGCATAATATATATATATAGCACTGGGCTGACGGTCTGTGCCTTGACTCCCTCCACAGAAGGCTGTAGCTGTTCTCCTGTCAGCTTTGGCCCAGTGGTTCTTCATGGCTGCAGTCACAATTTGCCCTGCTGCCCATTTTTTGCGGGGCTCTTGGTGTGGAGAGCAGTTGTTACAGGCAGAGGGAAACTGGGGAGGGGATTGTGGGGGGTTGTGTGGGTGCTGCTCAGTGGGGATCAGGGCGGGAGAGGTGAGGATACAGCACCTCTCCCACAGGTAGGAATGCACACAGAACCAGGTTAGAGAATGCTATCCATGCAGCAATTTGCTCCCATGATTTGTGTGCCCTGAAGACAGTTGCATGCAAATAAAAAAAAAAAAAAGAAGAAAAATTAATAGCTTTAAAGAAAAGAAAGTGTCATTTCGGTAGGTAATTAATTACTAATTACACAATCTCAGCATTGTCTGTATCATCAGAATTACTTGGTTTTTCAATACATTGTAGCTTGAATTAAACAAATCCTTAGATTCTTCTTTTTTTCTCCTCCTTTGTAACACAAAGTCTTTTTTTTTTATTAGTGCCAAAGAATAAATTAATAGTGTAATTAGTGACTATTACTTTGTCACTCCTGGAAGGGTTATTTCCAGGTTATTTGTATGAAGTGGCTGGAGAATGGTTGTGAAATGTTGTTTGATACCAAGGCTCCCTGGAAGCAGCCGTCTCTGACTGGGGATGCTGGTGGAGGTAGGGATTTGGCAGTGCTGGGACACAAATGGCAAGAGGAGGATGCTAGGGCTGGATAGAGGAAGCTGTCGAGCACCGCTGGTTATCCCCTTGCTTATTTGCATGCCTGTGAATAAATATATTTCATTTTGATGCAGAAATGCCCTCTAGAAGGCATCCTCAGACCCTCCAGAAAGGAGGTGAAATGGCAGTGAAGCTGTGGCTGCTTCCATGTGCTCCCCCTCCTACAGGTGAGGGAGAAACCCCCAGGGGCTGTGACCTGGTGGGGATGGCATGTCCCCCCCTGCCCCACCGTGTGCAGGGGACACTGCAGATTCCAGGCAGGGAGAGGAGAATTTAGCATGCAGCTAGTGATAGGGTCTTAATAGATCTGCACTTATTATTTGGAAAAGAAAATCAGGATTACAGGCTTATGAAGGATTAGCAAGCATGAATGTGTATTTCTGCATATACTGCTCCCTTTGTAAACCCATTGTGCCATTAGGCTGATATAGAGTTATACCATTACCAGCATGACATCAGTGTATCAGATAGTCCTGATTAGAAGATCCAGCAGCTGCACAAAGGAAAACGGGGCATTCCCACCAGCCTGCTGATCCTCCCCTCTTTGTACCTCGTGGCTTGTCTCAAAAACACGTCAATTTTCAGACAGCATCAACACCACCAGTATGACAGACACCTTGTTAGCACTGGCCCACCTCCTGGGCCTGTCAAAGTGACCACATTGAGGCTTTTAGTGTTTCAGCTGTCCTGTCCCGTGGGTTTTAAAGTAGCAGCAGGAAAGTGGGTGCATGAGGATGCTCAGGTGTCTGTGAACTTAGTTATGGGGGTAGAGAGAGATCTTTGGCTGCTCAGAAGAGCTTGGGTCACTCATGGATCTATGTGCAGGGGTCTTTCAGTGTGGCTGAAACTGCATTTCTGGTTTTAGCTGAAATACAAAAAGATCCTCATAAAGGTGGTGTGTTGCTGGCTTCGAGTACTGCATGTGCTCAAGGGCAGTAGCTGCCAGGTCTTAGCTCTGGGAGCCCTGGAGGTGTGTGAGCTACCTGGAGATGTAAAGAATTTGGTTCAAATGTAGAAAGCTTCAAGAGCCTGCCTGTATTTCACAGCCTGCAGGTCTTGGCCTCACGTGACTCTCAATGTGGGAAACCTTAGCAAACCCAAGGCCTTGGCTGTAAGCTTCCCTAGTGGTGGTCTTTGTAAATAGAGTTGTGCTGAGCAGGAAACTTGGATGGAGGAGCAGGGAATTGAGTGGTTATGAAATGTCACAGCCTCTCTGTGTGTGTGAGTACAAGTTTTGATTTTTACTAAATATTTTCCCCTTTAGTTTGAACCAGTGTTTTTCTTTTTTTCCGGGGAAACATAATAAGACCCCATGTGTTTCTAACTAAATGGCAGCCTGTGCTCAGTAAACAACGTAGGGTCCAGTTTGGATGGGATCCCTGCACTGATGTTTCTGGAAATCAAATAACAATTGAACCAAGGCAGCTTGTTCCTGGAGCTGCCCAGAGCTGTTCATTTATTGGGCCAAAGGGAGTGAAGAGCCCCTGGAGCATCCAGGTCTGCAGGAAGCTCTGCGGCACAGCAGGATGTCCCCGTGCTGCTCAGACCTGGTCCTTTCCCTGCTCTCTGTCAGTCAGCTGTCAGTGTACCAGACAGCATCCCAGGAATGATCCCAGTGCTGGGAGCAGCCAGCTCCATCCATGGGCTCCCCTTAGCACTGCTGCTCTCATACCTCCTGCCTCTCCCTTTGAGGGTGATTTCAGCAAGAAAATTTGACTTTTCCTACCTCTGTGGTCCACAAAATGCATCTACCTAGGGGCATCCCATCTCTGTGCTGGGATGGAGAGCATCCCTTCAGAGTAGGCAACCCATTGTTGCCAGATGTGCTGGTCCCTTGGGCAGCCACTTTCATTTTTCCTCCTCTTCTTGCTGCAGGTTCCCTCCCCTCCCCTTCGCTGATCTCCTGCAACATCACTGCTGACAGTTTGGGCTTGAACTGGGACCAGTTTCCTATTTGTCCTGTCAAGGTCCCAGTGCCTTTAGAGCTCAGATCACTTTTGAGTGTGAGATTCCAAAATATTTTGAAATATTTGAAAAACGGTGTCCATTCTTTTTTCTCTCCATTGGAGTGTATGTCTGTGGGGGTTTTGTTATTTTTTTCCTTGAACATGTCTAAAGTTTCTTTTGGCCATAATTTCTTCTTGTGATGTAAGTGTTCTGACAAACTTGACCCTACGCTGCAAAGCAGTTCTGCATGAATGATCCAAGTAGGTCAAGCAATCTTCCTCTCTGCTTCCTTCCCCTGAAGTAAAAAATGACCCTACAACCACAAACCCAGTGCGCAGAACCCAGTGCACACCAGAGACCCTACAATAACAAACCAGCGTGCACACAGCCGGCTGTTGATGAGCGCTGACACGGTCTCAAAGGTGCTGATGCTCCTGCTGATGTGTCCTTTCTGAGGACATCAGCGTCAGCAGCCCTGTTAGCTGTGAGACGAGGAGGGTGACTCATGAACCGCACCCACGCAAGCAGTGTCGGTACCTCGCTGGGCTGTCGGGTTTGTAACCTGCGTCACCAAAATAAGGGGAGAAGAAAGGCAGTGAGGATGACAACTGAACCTGAATCTGAGGGGCAGGGAGCAAGTCAGATGGAAAATGCACCTCCCTGTGAGCCTGTGTCCCCACGTCTTAGCAGACACAAGCTGCAGGGAGACCCAGCTCCACAGACTGTGAGGTGTGAACTGCTTCTGTTTTTATGGGTGCTGGAAACATTGACTCTGGACATGGTCTCCAACAGGCTCCAACCTTCTTACTGTGCCGAGAGCCTTGGAGCATCTTCCTCACCTCTCTCTGCAAAGGCTTTGAGGGGCTGATTCTTGTGGGTTGGCACCTCTGTCCTCCTGGTTTTGCCATGAATATTTTGTTTGCTGGTGCAACAAACCCTCCTTAGGTCAAAACTGCAGAGGGAAGCAGATGAGAAGTGCTTAACAGTCCTGAAGCTGAGGAAGAAGCTGAGAAGGCTGGTCAAAGTGAAATTAGAATGCTGTGAACCTCATTGCAATGATTAATGGCTCTTTTTATATGAAGATGTTCAGAAACTGACATTTACTGAAGAAATGAGAGTGAGGTCTTTGGAATAAACTAGGAAGGGTTGTTTAGGTTTTTTTTTTAATAAAAAAGACGTGTTTCAGCCAATACAAGCAATTAAGCATTCCTAGGTGTTTCTCCCTGCTTGCAATCTGTAACAGAAGAAAAAACATGGAGAGACAAATAGCTTAGTTTGGATCATGGGACAACCAGACTGGAGCATCACCTGCAGCTCCCATGTGGCTTTCAGGAAGTGCTGCATGGGGGCGATGACCCAGCCCATCCTCACCTCAGGGTACTGCCTGATGTGCCCTTGACAGCTCCCTGAGCCTCCCACAGCTGCAGGGTTATGAGATACTGAGATGGCAAGAGGCAATCTCAGTGACCACCCCTACCAGCAGCTGGGCAGCAGCTCCCAGTCCAGCCCACCCTCACCAGCAAGCAGAGCAGTCAGCAGCAGCATCCTCAGCACTCATCTCCGTATCTGCATTCTTTGAGCCTTCCCCCATCACCACCCAAAGCGTGGAAAGCAGCCTGGAAAGCTGGGGGGTCGTATCTCCCCAGATGCTCTCAACAGTGCTACCCCAAGAGCAAACCTGGTATCACAAGTCAGTAATGAATTGGAGCTGGGCTGTAATGATTTTTAAAAAACGTTTTCTAAGGCTGGCTGTCAATGCCACAGCTCAGTCTTAAAAAGGATTTTGCTGTTCCTAGAGCAAGAAATCCAAGAGAGCACTCTGCATCTGTTTACCATGCAGAAGAGTCAAAAACGGCTCTCCTCCCTCCTGGGTCCCAGCAGCTTCTCTGGCAGAATTAAAAGGCACATGTGGAGCTTCAGCGCCGGGGTGAAGAAAAGTGGGAACAGAAAAGAAGAATCCTCTGTTTCATCCCACCTGCTCTGTGATGGTGACTTGCCCCGAAGAGTCTCAGGAAAATCCTGTGTAAATGGAACATAAATATTTTATGAATTCAGCCCTGGTGGAGTAAATTAAAGGGTCATTAATGGCCTCATTAAAGAGCTTTGCACTTTGTTCTGAATTATGAAAGCTATCATGCAATGTTAAACTAAATGGAGTTTTCAGCGAGATTTTAAAACTCTTTAACTAGTTCCCTCTCCCCCTCTGTCTCTCTCTATTATTTTCTTCCCCCTTTTTTTTTGGTCTCTGAGAAATGTCTTCCGAGGGAGCCGCCTGTAGTGCTACAAACTAGATTTCAATTATAAATCTTCTTATGCTCCACTAATTGCCCAGAATTTTTCTCGAGAGCTGCCTGAGGTTAATGCTGATGAAGAAAGAGCCCTTTTGTCTTTTCTTGAAATGGTGCCTCCCTCCCCCACCTCTGATGAGATGTCAAGCTGGGAATTACCTATAATGACACCCAAACGGGGTGCAGAGAGCTGCCATGGGGGAAGAAAGACAAGTTTGCTGTGGCTTTGCCTTGGATGGCAGGGGAAAACCCTTTGGCTCCTCCAGTGTGGCTTTATTTGTAGCCTTCCCTGCCTCTGACTCCATCAGCAGCTCAGCACTGGCCCTTGCCCTTGGTAGGATATCACCTCGTGCTCAGTGGGGTCAAGCAAGCGTAAGAGCTCACCCTCAACAAGATCCAGCAGAAACCAGGGCTGTGAGGACATTCCTGAGAGCTTTAGCTGCTGCAGCTTCCTGGCTGCCATCACAGTGTCCTCACCCCCTGCCCCAGGCTTGGGCGTGAGGAGCGCTGAAGCCTCTTCTGCAGCACGGCAGCGATGCCACAGAAAGATCCATTTTATGCCTTTGTAAACGCTGCTGTGGATAAACAATTGCCAGGTTGTTTTGGATCAGGTGGGACTCTGCAGGTCAAAGGGACTGGGTGTTGGCAGGCCAGGTCCTGCTGCTGCAGCTGGAACAGGGGCACAGAAGAAACCAGCAGTGTCTCCAAGAATACAAGCCCAGCACGCTTGGAGAGAGACTTTGGGATCCATATTCAGGAGCCAGCATCTTCACTGCTGTTGGGTTTGAGTGTGTGGGAATAAAGAACCATCCTCTGGTCACCTTCTTGCCTTTCCCCAGAGCTGGGGGGAGTCTGGGAACCCCACATGTCAGTGCAGAGAAGGGAAGATCCCCATGTCTGGGGGCAGTATCTTCTTGCTTAAGATCCAGCTGCACTGCTGGAGGGGCAGCATGTGTCTGTAACATGGGCAGAAAGTGTTTGGAAAAACATAAAGCACTGATTTGACACAGCTTTTCCACCTGGACACAGCTATTTTCCCACCAAGAGAAGGTCCTCAAGCCTGGCCTGGAAACTCCTGTGATGCTGGAGGCAGAGCTGGGTCTCCCCACGGGACACGGTCGGTCACAGCTGGGGCACCTTCCCCTCCCCAGCCCACCTCTAAGGCTCGTTGCTTGGACTTACTAATTTAGCTTGCCCTCTGCGAGTTCTTCACACAGCTACACAACAAATTAAACCCCTTATTAACTAATTAAGCTATTTCTCCAACCAGGCAGGAAAGAGAGGAGGTTGTTATTATTTCTATTTTTAAATATCTGTGAGAGGCACATGTGCTCGAGCGGAGGCTCAGCCCAGGTAAGACAGGAGGGTTGGACGGGGCCAGCTGAGAGGCCCTGCTGCAGCAACAAAATCCCTTTGCTGGCTTAGCTGTTTAGTTTGCCACATCTGGGACAGATTTTGGGAGTGAAGGTGGCAGCCTTTGGGCAATGCAGGCTGTGATGGGAGCAGCACAGGGGACCCCAGGAGGACGCTGAGCTCCATCAGTGTGTGACTCCAGCAGGGAGGACGCAGGAGCCCGGGGGACCCCACTGCCTCTGCCAGCGAGTGCCAGCTGAGCAGTGGGTTTTAACCCCCACGCACGTGTCTCTGGAGGCTCAGAGCCCCGGGCAGAGAGCTGGCATCCCACGCTTCTCCCATGTGGATTCGTTCGAGCCACATTTCCCCAGCGCCCAGGTCCCCAGAGCCCCCATCATCCTCACTGTCTCCTGGGGCCACTCACACACTTTTTTTTTGGGGGGGGCCCTTAGAGATCAAGAGTCACCCCACAGCAGCCATTGATGGGACCAGTCCAGCCCTGGGACACCCCAGTGTCTCTCCTGACCATCAGCCTTCCCAGCGGGAGTCACAGCTAAGGGCTTTGCTGCCACACTGGGCTTCACGTTATTGAGGCTTGCTGGATGCTCTTCCAGAGCATCCTGGCTGGCTCCTGGCAGCCTGCACTGCAGTGCTTCATCGCCCAGAGCCTCCGTCTGCCTCATGGCTCCTTTCCTCCAAGGTGGGGACGCTGTGGCTGCTTCTGCTGCCCATTGTGTGGGAAAGGATGGGAATTTTGTAAGAGCTCTGCTCAGAAATGCTGCTGCTTGCTGGCAAGCTCTGGCCTCCTTCCCTGCACCAGGATGTGGGGCACGGGGGCAGGGAGATGTCTAAGAGCTGAGGCCTGGTGAAACCACTGATGTGAGAGCTTTTTGGGCCTGGTGATGGGGGGTCAGGAACCACAGGTGCTTCATATCTGGCTTGATGTGGGCTCAAGCTCAAAAAAAGGGGGGATTTGCCCTAGGGCTGGGAGTAGGTACTGGGCATGTCCTGGGGGAGCTGGGCAGAGTATTTAAAAAAAAAAAAACAAAACACCAAAAAAACCCACCACCACAATGCTCAGGGGTGGGGGGCAGTGGCAGCAGTTGGGTTGGTGGGGAGCTTGGTCTGTGGCCATTCTGCTTTTTTGCTTCACAGAGCTGTGTAGCTTGTATTTTCTTTCCTCTCAGGGCTTTGTTTGTTTGCTTGCTTCCTTGTTTGATTTTATTTTCTCCTTAATGCCTCCCTGCAGGGTGTGCTCCAGGGGTGTGGAGAGGCTGACCTGTGCTCTGGCTGGTGTGGAGGTTTCCTTGCTGGGGGCTGCTCTTGGTGCCTCCAGCCTGTCACATCCCTGCCAGATGCAAACTTTCCTTTGGTGCTGTTTGCTGCTGAGGGGGGATCTCTGAGCATCTCTGACCTCGGGAGAGGGGCTGGTGCTCTGGAGAGGGATGGAGACTGTTGCAGAGGGTGATTTAGAAAAGCTGACAGGCAGCAGTGGCAGCCCTATAAACCATGTTTATGCTGATAGAATTAGTGGAGCCATGGCCGTGCCGTGCTGGAGCCCTGCAGCTGGAATGAGCATCAGAAGGGGCAAAGCCCTGCAGCAGCTGCCCTCAGCTGCCAAATCCCACTGTGGGGAGGGCTGCAGGCAGTGAATGCCTGGGGATTTGTAAAGAGGGGGTGCAGCGGGGCGGTGGAGCTTTTGGGGAAGGTGGGAGGATGATGGGATGGGCTCTGTGGGGCCCCAGTTCCCAGCACCTGCTGGGCTGGGCTGTGGGCACAGACTCCTGTGCAGCCCAGTGCCATCCCCGGGGACACGTGGAGTGCCAGGGCTCGAGGCCGTGACACTCGTGGGGAGGGACCTGGCGGAGGGTTTGGGGTCGGTGCTGTGGCGTGAGTGCCTGCAGAGTGTGCTGTGGCTTCAGGGATGCTGCAACGCCCCGCATCCCTGTCGGGTGCCGGGGACAGCAGGATCCTGTGGGTTTTTCCATGAAAACTTCCCGCAGGTGCCATGGAGGAGGGATGCTGGGGAGCCAGAGCTGGGCTCTGCTGCCTGCAGCATGCCTGGGATTTGGAGGGCTCTGTTTGCCCCCAGGTGGGCAGGGGGCACTGGAAGAAGACCAGGAGTGCCATACCATGGATGAAGCAGCAGTGCTGGGATAAGAAGCGTAGAAACGCCAAAGCTGGTGGGCAAATCCAGGGGTTAATGGCACATATGCTGCCCTTCTCCCTGCCCCTGTCCCCGCAGGGTGGTGCAGCGTGGCCCTGCTGCGAGCAGGGAGGTGGGAAGGATGTGGCTGGGATGCAGAGAGCATCCTGTGCCACTCCTGGTCTGCACAAATGGAATATGGAAGGGCAAAGGGAGCTTGACAGCTCCTTGGGCAGGGAGATTGCTGCAGGCACAGCTGAGGAGCCCCAGAAATGTTTTGCACTGTTTCCAGCAAAGTGGCTGATGGGGACTAGGGGAGAGGGAAGGATATGGATGGGGAGCAGGCTTAGCAAATGATTTCACTGTTGGTTAAATTTCTTCCACACTAAAACATTGCAGAATTTGGGCAAAGAAGCACAAGTCTGCCATGAAAAGAATCTCACATCCAGCTGTGGCCAGGCAATGAGGGGAAGGTGCTTGCAAAGTCATTGATGATGCAAAGCCACACCAGGAAAGCGTGGGACAGGGCATGGCAAATCCCACCTTGTGCACACGCCTGGAAGAGAAATCTCTTTCCCCTGTCTAATCCATTACCACATGCTTATTCCTATAACAAATAACTGAGTCAGCGGGAGAAAACCAAATTCAATTTATATCTCAATCCAAGCAAATATGAAAAGGCTGCCAAATCTGACAATAAAACCGCAGTGATCTCAGATGTTTTCCTTCTATATATTAAGAGAAAGGGGAGCAGAGGAGATTTTGGCCATGTGGCCATAGGTGGGGGTGCAGAGGGATTGGTGGGATGCCTCAGAGCTCTGACCTCAGGTGGTGAGCACAGCTTTTGCTCTGAGGGGCACCTGCCAGATGTGCTGGTACAGATGTGTCTCCAGAGCTACTCTGGGGACAGCAAGAGGCTGGGAGCAGGCTGGCACTCCTGTCACCTTTCTGAAATTGTCTGAATAACCTCTGGAGAAAAAGGAAGGAGGCTTCCCAAATCGTGTTGTTCCTACTGTGTCGCTGTGGGATTCTCAGAGCCATCCCCCTTCCTGCTTTGCTAACACTACAGCTGCCTCTGCAGCCTGAGGGCACGAGGATTTTTCTTCAAAGTTTGTCAAGTTTGCCAGCCTTTTGATGAAAGCAGAGCCAGGCAGTGAGATGCTCTGTGCCGGGGGATGCTCTTTCCCAGGCAGGGTGGCAGCAGCACGCTGCCCTCCGTGCCCAGGGGGTCCCCTCTCTGCACTGCCCAGTGTGTGATGAATGGGTGCAGCCAGCTGAAACATCGCTGTCCCTCTTGCAGGGAGAGTGCATTGCCTGTCCTCCAGCCAGGACTGCTCCACATGACTGGGGTTTCCCTTGGAGCGAGGCAAACCCCTTTGCAAGTCCCTTTATTCCCATCTGAGCTGCCCCATCTCTGGGGTGTTCAGCTCAGCTAGTCCCAGCTTGGCTGGAACCCGGTTTAGGTCCCTGCTGTACCCAGGCGTGCGGTGGCACCGAGGACATTTTGCTGTGCACTGAAGGGATGTCCACAGAGCCCGGGGCAGAGCTGGTGTTCACTCTTGCTGCTCCTTCCTAAGCCAGGGGACCTCCCCAGACTGAGCCGGGCACCCCTGTCCCTTCTCACTCAGGTGGTGCCCGGCCTCCAGCAAAGGAAGTGGGAACAGATGGGAGAGAGAGAACAAACAAAGAGTCAAAATAGACAGTTTGATTAACTATTTTCCTAGAAGAAGGCATTTAGCAAGCTCAGCTGAGCTATAAATATCCATAATGTTCCTCTAATATGTGAGGAGAGCCGGGGAATGGGAAAGGGGGGGATTTTCCTCATGTAAACAAATGCAGAGAAAATAGTGGCAAGAGGAACAAAAGGAACTAATGAATTCAAGTCAAACACCCTGGTTTGGCTCAAAGATGAGGCATTTCTTGGGCAGCCTGTGACCACATCCAGGCTGTTCATTAGCCTCTCCGGAATCCAAACTTGAGACTTTTTGTTCCCAAGTGCTGGGGTTTTGGTGCTTGCCATTGTTTTTTGTTGGGTTTTTGTTTTTGTTTGTTTGGGGTTTTTATTTAGCATTAAAACCAAGTTAAGTAATGTGAGAATGAAATCAAACATTTCATGTTGAACTAGAATGAGTTTGTTTGGTTTTCAGCCTGAAAAGTTCACATGTTGTGAGCATTGCACATGAATAAGGGCTGGATTCAGTCTGTGGGGGACAGACAGAGGATGGGTGATGGGGGAATCCATGCAGGGAGCAAGTGGGGTCACAGATACCTGGGACAAGCTCTCTGTTAGCCCTGTACTTTGCTCAGGAAAACCGTGTGCATTCCCCATGCTAATTTGCTTTTTACCCCCTCAAACCACAGAAGAGCAAAAGGGAGGGGAAGGAATTGCTGTTCCTAGGCTATGTTAGGAACAGTTTTATCTCATTAAAATCTGCTTTCACCTGCTACTAATTTTCCTCTCGTTACAAAGGCCTAGAATGATTTGTTTGTTTGTTTGTTCATCTGAATGAAGAGTGAAAAAGAGCTGTTAGAGGTTCATGGTGAGGAAGTGACAGTTCATGCTGGTGGGGGCACGCTGGGTGCTGAGCCAGTGATGGGCACGGGGAGAAAATTGCAGCGATGAGATCCTTCCTGGGCTTTCACAGCAGCCTGAGAAAGGTGAGAGAGAGTTTCAGAGGGAGTTCCAGTGCAGGCAGGGATGTGGGCAGTGGCTGCTCCCTGGGGCATGCAGGAGCTGCTGCACCCTGACTGCAGCCCCATGGGTGGTTTGCATGGAGAAAAATGTGCTGCTGGAGCATCCAAAATAGGGCCTGCTCGCTCCTGCTGTCCTGCCTTTCCCCAGCTGTCCTTAGCAGGCACTAGTGGCTCGGGTTGGGGACATCCCTCTGTCCCAGGGAGGGGATATTTATAGTCCTGAAGCACTGCTGAAACACTGCTCCCATCCCTGCAGCTGGCGAAGGCCCCCACCAGCAACACAGCCCAGGCAAGAGGGGCCCTCCCGAGGTGTTTGTGCATCACTTTGGGGCGTGGCGATGAGGGAATGGGAACCAGCAGGTGCACGGGGAAATGACCTCAAAGGCTGAGGGGTGGGGTGCATGACGCCAAGTCTCCATCCTCCCTGCAGGCTCGTGCATCCCGCTGCCTCTCCTGCCGGCTGTGCCTGCCCCTGCCTGGGCCGGGGAGCACAGCACACGAGGGCTGTGTCTCGTTATTGTGACAAGCAATTAGGGTGACGCAAGATGCTAAAAAATTACTTTATTAGGCAAAGGCGGCCTATAAACCTCCCGGAACAACCAAGCACTTCAAACATCTCCAACCCGTGTGTGCAAGGCAGCTGCTCTCCCGCCCACTCGGGCCCTGCTCATCCAGACCAAAGGAAGATCTGAGAGCCAGGGAGACATTCCCCTGCTTTGCCCTAGCATCCTCCCAGCTGGCAGCATCCCCTAAAATAGGAAACCCAAATTGCAGCAACGACTAGGGATGGGTTCAGCCTGTTCTCCCCCTGGTCCCCCTTTGTCTGGCACCATCCCTTCCCTAGAAGCTCCCCAAAACCTCCCCTTGGGGGGGATGGGGCTTTGTGGTGGCCTGGACACAGCTGGCAACGCCCTGGCTCCTGCCTGCTGTTGGCATTGGCCAGCAGCCGTCTGGGATGGGCTCAGTGTTAATAAATCCACAGCGTCGGTGCTGCTTTAGTGTCGCTCTAATTGGAGCCATAAAGTTAAACTCAGCCTCTTAGGGTTCTGCTGGGAGCTGGGGCTTCCATTTGCAGGTTCCCCCATGCCGTTAAAGGGCACCGTGCTGGCTAATAGGTGTTAAATTGGTGCATCACTTTTTAATAAGCCTCTTAATGGCATCGTGCAGATCCTCGGCAGCCTTGAGACGAGGCTGCGTTAGGATACCTGCGTGCAGGGAAGGCAGTGCTGGGAACTGAGGGCTGGGGAGGCAGGGGGGATGTGAGAAGCACTGGGGCCACCCATGTCCTGCTCTGCTGCATCGATCCAGGCCACTGCAGAAAATCCAGAGTGTGGCCTGGTCTGAAATCTGGGGCATAAGGAGAGACCAGGAGATTGCACTGCCTGCAGCCCGTGGCACAGCACGGGGTGGCGTGTCTGGTCCTACAGCGTCTGCTTTTGGGTGACTGAGGAGGTTCTGTCCTGGAGCTGGACACAGCAATGGCACTGCCCCATGTGGTTTGTCCCTTTGGCTAATGGTACAGCCACCAGCTGCATTTCCTTCATCAGGACCTTCCTTTCGGGATGATGCTGCTGCTGAGGTATCACGTCCAGGTGATGCTTCTTGCTGCCCCTCACCCGTGGGGATCATGGTCTCTGTCTCAGTGCTCTCACAGCAATCTCACTGCAGTGTTTCTCATTTACTGGGGAAATTTCATGATTTCCCAAACCCTAATCTTCCCCTTGCCCCTGCCCCAAGACAAAGGGGTTTCTCTCTTCCCTCTATGTGATTGCCCACCCAGAAGTGACATCATGAATGTGATCAGGAACTGTCCTGCAAAACAGACACTGAAGCCATCCAGGCTGCTTTCACTTGGGTAATGCTTAGAGGAAGGACTAAGATCCCAAGAAACAAGCACACTATTTTTATCTAATCCCTCTGCTTTAATAACTGAGAGTTGGAGGGCTTTCATTATTCGTAATTCAGATGAGGCTGTTTTGAAAAGTCCCTGGTGGGTTCTGTCTTCTGCCTCCAGCTCTGCTCACGCCTCGGTCTCCTCCCGCCATGTGGGACACGAGGAAGCATTTGCTGAGCTCATGATCACATCCAAACAGCTCCCCACTGCCCAAGAGCTTGGTATGTAACCCCACACTTGCTCTCCAGGCTCATCAAGGTCTAACTAAGAAACACCTTTGTCAAACTCAGCTCCTCACAGCATCATCCCCTCAGCACAGGGCGGGATGGATTCACTGCGCTCCAGAAGGGAGATGGGGTGGGATTTGTCACCTCCAGGCCAGGCAAATTCGAGGCCAAAGCAGTGGAAGAGAATGAATGCAATTTTTGTCAGCTCCATCCGTGCCGGCAAATGCAGATCATGAATTACACACCCGCCAGATGACAGGCTGACATTTTAGCTCCAAACATTCTCCTATAATTAGAGAATCTAATGCAATACAGGGAATGGCTCCATTTTACACACACATTATCGTAATGCCTTTAAATAAGATAATTGATTATGCCTCTGCATAAGAAAGTAAAATATTCGGTGTAATTAAAACCGACATTCAGATTTTGGCATGCTGACAGGTGAGGCCATGTGTCATTTTATAAATCCTTAAAGTGATATTCACACCCACATCTGAGTTCCCAAAGTTTGGGGAGAAGAAGAAAAGAAGGCCTTGTCGCTGAGTTGCTTTTTATCCTGAGTTCAAATGTGTCTTGAGGAGAGATTTCTCTTCTTCTTTTGCTCTCATCTATCTTCATTTCAGCCTCATATCATCAGCTGACAAAAAAACCTGAAGTCCTACTGCTGTGAGCAGGGATGCTGGTAGATCTCATCAGATAAGCAGGATTTGGCCAGCTCTCTGCTTGCAACAGCCCCCTCCAGGCACTCACACCGCTGAATTGGCAGGCAGCGCCTTCCAGCGCGCGCCCGCCCCGATGCCGAAAGCGCTGCCGGCTGTTTATGGGCTCTCCTGGAATGGAGACCATCACGTAGAAGGAAAATGCTCTATGGTGCAGCAGCTGCCAAAAACCTTGTGGTCCTTCCAGATGAGGGCTGCCCGGGAAACATGTCCCCATTGTGATGGGTGGGTGTGTGTGGTGGGGGATGAGGCTGCGGGGACAGGCTGTGCTGAGCCTGGGGACCTGCGCTGGAGGATTCAGTAGATGCTCTGTCCCTGCCAGCTGGGCTGAGGGGCTTTTCTTCCTCTATCAGTGCTTTTGTGCCAAAGACTGAGGAACACTAATTGCTTCTCCCATCCATTTTTGTGGCTGGAGCTGCCTGTGAGGACTGTGTTTCTGATCCAAAGAGTAGGTGCCAAAACCTGCTTAGAACCCTCCATAAAAACTCCTGTTTGGGACTTATCCTGCTGCTAGTGGACGAGGTTTGTGTGACAAATCACCACTGCTGCCAGGCAGTGAAACCTGCCACTGCTGGTCATGGTGTCAGTGATGGGGTTTGAGGTCTGGGGGCTTCTGAGGGGATTCTTTAGGCCTCAAGAAATCCTCTAAGTCAACACAGATGCTGTTCTGCAGCCTTGACGTTTGCTGACTCTTATGCCTTGAATCTTTGCAAACAAAGGCTTGAACACCTTCCGCATCCCTAAATTTGTCCCTGCTGTCCCATAGCATGTTTCTGGTGAGATCTGGGCAGGATTTGGGTGAGGGATCTCTGCCTCTGCCCTCTGTGCTCTGGGTGCCTCCCCATCTCCATTCCCCGTGAAGACAAGAATCCTCTAATAAATGGGAGGGCCAAGGCTGCTACCACTGAACCTGCATCCTGCCTGATAACATGAACTTGAATTATAGAGTTGTTTAGCTTGGAAAAGACCTCCAAGTCCAATGGTTAACCCAGCTCTGCCAAGTCCACCACTAAACCATGCCTCTAAGCACTACATCTACACGTCTTCCTGCCCTCAGTTGGAACAGCTGCCACTCCCATTTCCTTCCAAACAACCAGAAGTGGTTCCTCCTCTCCAGCCCAAGTTACGTGTCAGTGAGCTGTGCCTTCCAGCATCCCCATCCAGCCTTCAAAGGCTCAGGAAATCTGCCAGGATGATGTGGTCTTTCCAGCCCCATGTAGGGTCTGTCTGGTGAGGTTTGCAGAAGGAAAGGGGCAAGAGGGTCCCATTTGATGGCTCACACCTACCTGTGGATGCACAGTGTGCAGAATGGGCTATGTTAGGTGTATTTCAGTGACACTTGCTCTGTTATATTGCTCCCAAAACCTTCAGCAATGACCTTCCCTGTTCTGTACCTGCCGGTCCAGCTGCCTGCCTATCACTCTTTTCCCCATGGGCTCTATCCAGTGCACAGGTAATTAAAATCCTTAGTCAATTAAATGGTTCCCAGCCTCGAAGCTGGCTGAGGACGGCTGATCCTGCTGCCCTCCTCACTGCTGGGGGACCTCGTGTTCCTGAGTGTGTCTTGGATGCACCCAGCAGGGCAAGGGCGGGGAAGTGAACAGCTCTGTTGGATGCAGGGTGGGACAGGCTTCCCCTGGCCTGATCCTGGTCCTATCTACGCATCCATCCCCATGGGGCTCTCAGAGAGCGTGGTCTCCTTGAAGGAGAGAGAAAACCAGACCCTCCGAGCTCCCGCTCTGGGCTTGGCTCTGGCCAGGGGAGGAGGGCAGCGCTCGCAGCCTGCTCGGCTCGCACTGCCGGGCTGCTCGGGCTCTCTCCGCCGCTCTTTAGCCCACTACTGCAGGCTCGCCAGGACGCGGTTGGCAGCGAGGGGGCCGGCAGCTCGCCCCTTCCTCCGCTCTTAAGCGGGCTTGTAAAAAACCAGCCACGTGCCTGGAAAACAGGAATGCTTAACCGTGCTGGGTAAGAGAATGCCCGGTCTCCCACGGGACAGCCTCCCTGCAGCCGGCTAGGTGACAGGGAGGTGCATGGGAGTGACAAGAGGGGGACAAGGACTGTCCTGGCCGTGTGTGGGTGGCAGGAGCACGGCAGGATGGGCAAAAGCGGGCAGATGGGGCACGAACCCCCAGTACCAGCTCGTGGCTGCCAGAAATGACACGAGGCACCAGCCTGAGGGGAGAAGCTATTCTGCCTGGCCTCCTGCTGTTTCTCACGTAAGAGAAACATCGGGAAGAGTCTTCCCAGTGTGCTCAGTGCTTCCAGTTCGTTCAGGTCTGTGCCCCCACTGGCTCTGGGTGAGGAGGACCCTGCGAGCAACGTCCCCCTAGGAAGTGCCACCCGAACACCCCTTTGCATCCCCAACCCTTGCTGTGCCCGGAGAGGCAACCTGGATGCCCTCCAGGTCCCCGGGCTGTCCCCGCCTCCCACTGCCACAGGCAGGCTCCTGCAGCCCGTCTCGCACTCCGGCACCCGCGCTGCCCCCGCTCCGAGCGCTCCCGCTCACCCTCGCACTCCCACGTGCGCCGGGAGGATGCGTGCCGGGAGCAGCGCTGCCATCAGCGTTAGTCACCGCTGCCGTAGGAGGGAGGTTGTGAGCAGAGGAGGAGGAGCAGAGCCACAGTGTGGGGCAGAACCACAGTTCTAGGGACAGCCACTAGCTTGGCTCAGTGTCACCGCTGACTGCCCGGCTTCTCGAGTCGGGAGGGGACAGGGAGGTGCCTGGCTGGGAGCTCTGGGTGGGCTGTTACAGGGCACCGATGCTGACACGGCTCCTGTGGAGTAGAAAAAGCACCTTGGGAGTATTGCAGCTGCCCGGGAGGGAAGGGCCGGGTCACGCATGGAGTTGCTGATGTGTGTCTGGGATTAGGTCGAGAGAGGGGCAGATTCACAGAAGTGTTTCCCTGCAATGGCACCGACACATTTCTGGGCATTCCTTTTTTGGGAGTAGGAGCTAGGTTTGAGTGATCATGAGGGCAGATGGATAAAACTGGAGGAGATGGACTGGAAAGGGAAAAGCAGAGCACTGCAGGGGGGTTTGGCTTAGTGATGAGGGTGAGAAAGCAGGTCAGGGGCAAAGCAAGGCAGTTGTGGGGGTCTGAGAACCATGTGTGTGCGTGTCTCCATCAGAGCCTGTTCCTGCCTTGCCCCGTGCTCACTGGGACATGCCTATTTATATTTTACCTTAGCCAGGTACTGCATCTGGACTCCTTCTCTGTTTACAGCAGTGAGCTTCACTTTCATCCTGTTCATCATCAGGTTGTTGGGATTACTTTCCCCACGGTGGGCTGGATCATGGTGGGATTGAAAAGATCATCTAGACTGGGAGAAAGAAACTGTGTTTTGAGGATTAAGTGTTGCACCAAACTCCAGCTCACTTTTATTTCCCACCAGGGTTGAGTTGCCAGGTTCCAGCTGGCCTTTTCCTTCCTGAGCACCTATAACTTGCCAGCAATTGAGCACAGGGCAGCACCAGCTTTCAATAAGGGCTGTGGACCCTGGAACACCCATGCATCCATAGATGACTAATGAATCACAGCATCACTTATGCATTAACTTCTTTGAAATGCAAAGCGCTCCCTTGATATTTCAGCATTTTCCACCTAGTCCAGAGCAAAACCCAACAGGCAGAGAGGAGACAAGTGGGAAGCTAAGCAAGGTAACGTTTCCACCTTGCGTCTGTTACAATGATTGCATCAGCTTTAATTACAAAGGGACTTTCTGCCCTTTAAAGCAGTTCGACGCACATCGTATTCTCAGCTTTCCTGCCTCCGGCTGGCTCTGGCTCTGAAACAGTTTCTTTTATGCATTCAAAACAGTTCGTAATTAACAATCACATTGTTTTCCTTTGAATATCGACAGAGATACAGAAAACAGAGATTGGGAGCTGAGGTGTCGATATGACTGGGTATTATTTTGCTTCCATGAAATAACTTTTCTCATTTTACAGAAAATTTTGTGCTGATGAAAGATTCAGGGTAATGGAGAGACTTTGCTCACCCGTTGGCCTTGAAGCTTGGGAAGCTGGCTCAGACATCTGGAAAATTTCCTGCCATATCTATGGGAAAGAAGGAAATTTTGGGTCTGCTGCCCTGTAATCTTTGGCCTATGTTCAGTGCCAGCCCATGAAGAAAAAAAATCCCTGACACCACTGTTGCTTTTACAGAATATTTCTTAATGGGAAACCAGCAGAAAAGAGTAAGTAAAACCAGGAGTATCTCAGCTCCACCACAGCTCCCTGAGCTACTCAGTCAGACCAGAGGGGGCTTAATTTGAAGCCTTGGCTCTGTAAACAAGAACCAGATTACAAACTTCTTCAGTTCTGGTGCAAAGCTCGGATGGGAGGATTGTTCCCTCCATCTGTTCTTCTCATTGACAATCTGCCTTTAAAGCCATCGCTGCATAAATCTGGAGGAAGCGTAAATGCAGGAGCACCTGAATATTGTTTAACAGATGGGGACACACATTTTTCAAGCAGAGATTTCCCTTACATTGCCCCATTTATTTTGGAGGGTGTTTTTCAGTACTATCCTTGCAATGCCATGTCTGCCTGGGAATAAGCTGGCATCCCAGTCCGAGGCCTGTGGCTGGCCAAATTGATTTTCAGGAGGAAACTTTACTGCATGAACACTGCTGTGACATTTTTTGTTTGCTTTCACCCCTTTCAGTGTAATTCCCTTCTGACCAAACTCACATTTCCCATCCAAGCCTTTCAGGAGGACTATTAGCTATGAGCACTCCTTGTTTCCTGCTCCCACCCTGGAAAGGCTTGAGGAGATCATCCACGCACCTCGCTTGAAACTCATTCTGGCATAAACAAACAAAAGCCTGCAGGAATAAACACACAGTCAAGTTTTGAACCCTGTGGGTCCCTCCTTCACGTATCCTTTTCCTCTTTCCCTGACAGGCAGTCTGGCAGCTCCCATCCTGCTGACAGCGCTCTCTCTTGTTCTTCCACCTTCCATCCCACAGGATCCCTAATGCATTTAGCACAGTGGCTTTCAGCTTCGTTAGCTTAAGGGCCACTGCAAGTTTTCTGGCAGCAATACAAACGTGGACTGTTGAATGTCAGAGAGGAAATTACTTTTCTTTGCAACCTTTTCACAACTCCCTGCAGTCACTGGACCTCTGGGTCTCAAGGACCACGAATTGAAAGCCACTGACTTACCAGGCAGCACAAGGAGTTCACATCAGGTAATGTCTCTGGGTGGGAATGGGCTAGCCATCAAATTTAGCAGGCAGCAGCATTTCATGCAGATACAGGAGGGAATAGGAAAGCTACTAAAATTGCAGTGGGACTTCGGATATTCCTGGCAGACTCTGCCCTGCCACAGTGTCCATCCTTGCAGTGAGCGGAGTCCTGGCTGGGAGACACAAATATCTGCCTGAGGAGATGAGCCTGAGTCCTTCACCTGCTCCCCAGCACAGAGGCACAACAGATGCTGCACTGCTGACCCCAGACACTCAGAGTTTGCCAGTCTGGTCTCTGAATTCAAACAAAGATATTAAGTGCTGTTTTCTTTCCACTTGCCTTCTGGCTCTGGAACCAGTAGGTTGCACTCAAATAGCACTCNTCCAGCCACGGCAGGAGGGACAACATGAGGATTGTGTTTGGGGTGTAGGCTCAGCTCATGCTGGCCTCCCCCCTCCACTAACCCTGCTCCTGCCACGGGAGTCAAGGTACAGCTCACNGGTGATGTCATCCAGCCACGGCGGGAGGGACAACATGAGGGTTGCATTTGGGATGTAGGCTCAGCCCACATTGGCCTCCCCCCTCTACTAACCCTGCTCCTGCCACGGGAGTCAAGGTACAGCTCATGTCTTCTCAGAGAGGTGGGCAGTGCTGCAGGGTGCTGGGCCAGCAGCAGGGAGATGCAGGATGGTGCGGGAAGGAAAAGAAGATGAGAGAAGAAGGGATAAGGCTTGGAAG
>VYXC01007095.1:2310911-2338859 GCA_013397175.1 Platysteira castanea | reverse complement strand
TTTTTCTCAGTGTAAGCCAAAAGCTGAGAGTCTTGCTGAATCACTTGTCTCCATGAACTGGGGCTTTAAGGGAAGTATCCAGTATTGGGAAATGTGCAGTGCATGCGTGAGGCTTGGCAACGCCACCGGGAGACAAACCCCGAAGGTGATGTCATCCAGCCNTTTTTCTCAGTGTAAGCCAAAAGCTGAGAGTCTTGCTGAATCACTTGTCTCCATGAACTGGGGCTTTAAGGGAAGTATCCAGTATTGGGAAATGTGCAGTGCATGCGTGAGGCTTGGCAACGCCACCGGGAGACAAACCCCGAAGGTGATGTCATCCAGCCACGGCGGGAGGGACAACATGAGGGTTGCATTTGGGATGTAGGCTCAGCCCACATTGGCCTCCCCCCTCTACTAACCCTGCTCCTGCCACGGGAGTCAAGGTACAGCTCATGTCTTCTCAGAGAGGTGGGCAGTGCTGCAGGGTGCTGGGCCAGCAGCAGGGAGATGCAGGATGGTGCGGGAAGGAAAAGAAGATGAGAGAAGAAGGGATAAGGCTTGGAAGTGGGAGGAACACACGTGGAACAGGCAGGTTGTCCCCAAGGCAGCCTGAGTTGGACCTGAGCAGCTGCTCGTTGTCTCACTGACCCTCATTCCTGCTGATCCACAGTCCTGGACTTGGGGAAATGCAGCAGGAAACACAAGGCAGCTTCCCGTGGTTGGTTATGTGGTGCAGCATGCCAAGGGCAGAGTCCTGTTCTCCCCAGGCCATTATATCTCAAAATCCAGCTACCACGAGAAATCTCAGCCTAAGAAGAAGGGAAAAAAGGAAGAGAAAATATGGGTACAGACGATGGACCCCCAATTTCTCAGCTTTCGTATCATTTCCCCTTCTCCCTCCTTCTCCGTTCTTCAGTCGTTGTATTCTTCTTGGGAGAAAGTGTCTGTTGGAAAACAGAGAGAGAAAACGACAAACACTGCTGTGGAATTATTTAACGAGCCAGAATGAATTGCATTTGAAATCATTTAAATGGGATCTGGGAGTATTTAACTGCAGCACAGGAACTTAACAAGAGTGGGAAAGGATTTTGTGCTAATTGCTGGCAATGATATACCTACGGAGAGAGAACATGCAGCAATTAGTAAGCAAGGCTGTAATTTCAGCCCAAGGTCCCTGTCTGCCCTGGAATATGGCATGGATTATCTGTTGGAAGGAAGACAGGGGCTCTCATGCACAGGTGACCAGAGAAGAGAGCAGATGAGATTCTCATTAAGTAGTCATTAACCAAGTTTTAACAACACTGGGATGCAGGAGATGGGTTTGGTCAGACCAGACATCCCTTTGCATCACCCCTAGTTTGAGTCCTGGGCTCCTGTTCCCCAACCTGATTGGTAAAGCCAAAATGGAGCACAAAGCCTCTTTCCAACCCACCCTGGTTGTGGTTCTTGCCCACCCAGAGGTGGCAGGGACTGACCCTGCACTCAATGCCTGCATGGTGGGGCTACAGCTCTTGGGGTGGGGAGCCTGGGGACCAATTCGATTATTCCTTGCTGAGAACTCAGCAGCTTCAGGGCATCCTCAGCACTGCTGGATTTGGGGAACCAGCAGGATAAGACCAGAGGTCTGGGGCTGAGATGTTGCTTTGTTCATTGCGTGCAGGAGGGCAGAGCCTGCAGCAAAGAAGTGTGTGCTGGGGCCTTGTGGTGATGGTGGGATGAGATAGCATGAGGGGTAAGGAAACGAGGCAAGATGAGATGAGAAACTTTCACAGGTGCAGTGACAAGCAGACAGGAGCCTGCACCCACCAGAAACACCCCAGATGGCTGCAAGTGTCCTGCCCTTCCTATAGTGATGCTCATAGAGGAGAGACCCTGTGGTCCCACTCTGCCGAGTCCACAAAACTGGGGTACCACTGATGCCCAGCAGCACGACCCAAGCCTTGACTCAGAGATGAGCTGCCTCTGCTCTAGAAGGGACAGCCCCTGCTGGCAGCAGCCCTGGGAGGGTGTCCTCGCTGTAGGGGAAGGCAGACAGCCGGCAGCTCTCATCCTGACGCCCGGCAGCTGCAGGCAGCCTCCGCCAGCCTCTGCTCATTGTTCCCTGGTCCTGCCGCTCCCCATCTCCATTCTCTCCCTGTGATGTGTCTGTGACTTTTTGTCTTTCAATCAGTTTTCATCTCAGTAATTCCCATTCAATGGTTAGTCCCTGATCTTTCTAATTGAGATCAGAGCTTCGTATAATAGGAATGGGGGGAGGGAGACTATTTTTAATTTGCTACGTTCCCATTAATAACAAGTTCTAATTAAAAACCCTCCATCTTCCATCCTCCCAAGTTCAGAGGAAAACTCTCTACGACTTCTGTTGGAATCTTCTCCTGATAAATTGGTACCACAGCCTCCTAGAACAGCTGGTCCTCTTTAGCAGGCATAGTAATTAATGGGAATAATAAATGCATTCAAAGCAGGTTCATAACCCTCCTTTCTGTGCACTCAGACATCTCTTCACATTGCAAGAGACACACATCAACATTTCCACTTACAAAACAGGCCCAAAAGATCTGCCTACGTCTAACAAGCCTGGGTTTCATTAGCACTCTCTGTCCTGTGATAAACCTTGTGATGCAAAGGTTCCCCACGGACAGGGATATTCCCTCTTGACTGGGAGTGAGGTGGATGCACGGATCAGGAACCATATCCTTGTAGCATCTCTGTGTCTGCTGAGGACTTTTTGCCAAGCCTGAGTTTTATATCACAGCTCCCCAGGGTCTGTGGGGAGGAAAGCCATATTCTGCCCTTCCCTGGGAGCCTGCCCAGTGGGGAAGGGTCTCCAGTTTTACAGGGCATAGATCCACGCTCAGATGGGTGGGGTGAACATGGGGACAGCTCTCCTTGTCCTGAGCGGCTGCGCTGTGGTGCCGGCCCAGCCAGGACCAGCCCCACCTGTGCCCGTGCTCCTGGGTGGTGCTGGCCTTGAGGCCATGGCAGGGGGAGGCTAAATGAAAAGGGATCTCAGGGTGCTTTGCCACTTGCACAAGGAGAAAGGAGATGAGGATTTTCCCTTTTCTCCAGCTCCTGGTCTGCTCTGCTGTGTCCATCTTCCTGCCTACCGTGTGTTGGAGTAAGCAGATATTACTGCCTTGCAACATCCACACAGTGAGACTTACAGAGAAGGTGGAGTGGATGCCAAGGGAAGGCTGAGGTCACACCATGAGCTGGAGATGACACCCTGTTGTTCTGATTTCCCTTCCTAGGCACCAGACAAGCATATAGGGACAATCCTGCCCAGCAAAGGAGACAGCAGGGGCCACATCCACCTGGGGTCAGCAGACACAGGGAAGCAGAAGCACAAGGTCTAACAAGCTGCATGCCCTCTCCTCCCTTTGTGCAGGTCTCCATTTACACCAGCTGCTGACTGGGGCTTCCTTGGAAGTGCAGATCAGCTCTGCTGGGGATGGGTGACCCCTCGCTGTCCCTTTTGCTTGCTTTTGTTCACCGCTGCTGAGTTAATGGACTCAGCTCGGGAGTGGCCAAACCAGGAGCCATCAGTGCAGATATCCCCGAGCCGAGCAATCTGTCCTGAGCAGTGATTTCAATTAAAGGGTCATTAGCGTGAAATCTTATCCAGCCCGGCTCCCATTTGCCAGCAGGAGGTCCTTCTCCTCCCCATCCCAAGCCCTGCTCTGCGGTTAGAGCGCGCTGCTCCTGCTGGAGTCCTCCAGTTTTGCTAAAACACAGCAGCTGCTGCTAATAAACAAACATATTGATCATAGAGATATGGGCTGTCAGGGACTTAATTCATGAACGAAATGGGCTTAAGAGCGCCCGGTAGGCAACGGCTCTGCTTAAAGAGCTCCTCGTCAAGGTGGTGCTTGGAGCTGGGAACTGAGAAGCCCAGCAGCTACTCAGCACTAGGACATTGAAATCTGGGGCTGGTGTAAGGATCTGGGGTTGAAATTCCTTTTTGGGACTGAAAGGAGCAGAGCAAGTTTCCCCCTTTATCACTGTAGGCCATTGCTATCAGGGATGTGGTACAGTGAAGGGCCCTGTGCTTCCCTCCTACTGTGAGAAAAAGGCTCCTGGTTCTGCTCCATCCTTCGGGGACCATCTGGGCAATCCAAAAATTTAGGGCTTTTGAGGAGAAGACTGTCAAATATCACCCCAAAGCAGTCTAGTCCTTTGTGGGTCTGGGACTTGTAGAAAAACCGGAGCAGGACCCATGCCTGCCTACTGGAGTTCGTGACACCCATTTCAGGGGGCAGATGCTGCTGTAGCATCACTTAGAAACTACGTCAGGGCCGAGAAGGAGAGACTATCACAGCTCCAAATTGCCAGCATTTCTATTCTCCAGACAGGAAACAAGTTTTCCTGGGTTTTGATCAAATTTTCCTTTCACAGACAGACAGTAAAACTCTTCCTGCACATAACACCAAGGCTGTTTACATCACTAATGCTGCCATTGTTTCTGAATTGTCATCATTGTGTGGAATCAGACCTAAACAAGGTAAAATCAGCTCAGAAACGGATCCTGCACAGCCAGAGACTATAATTAAAAGAGAAGTATATTTGAATATAGTCTTTATGGGTGCAGTAAATTACAGCACAGTACACGAGGATGAAGGTTGATCTGTAACTGGTTTCCATCCTTTGGTATTGGCCATGATGAAAGCAGCTGTTAAAATAGGTCTTAGTATTTATGGTCCTGGGATGTGAAGGCCTTGCTGAGAGTTTGATGGATGAACTTTCAAGGACAGGAATAGTTGTCAGACTGAAATATTTATCAGTCTGAAATCTCCCTGCGATCCATGCCATAGTTTCATACTTCCATTTTTTCTTCCCGTTTTCTAGCCGAGGTTTGTAGCTGAGGTTCCCCAGACAGGAGGGTCTCTGCTGTGGGGCAGCAAACCCCACTCTGGTGACGTTATCTGTTCTTCCCCTGCCAGCAGTGGCTGCTGTTTGAACCAGCTGTGGTACCCTGCACGAGCCATCCTGTGCTGCTGGCTCCCGGGCTGCTCCTGCTGCCCTCTGCCCCAGGGGCCGTGTTCCAGGGCTTGCCAAGGAGATTCCTGCTCCTTTCACAGCAGGACACAGAGAATATGTCTGGACAAACTGAATGCATCCCCTCGTGTGTGTTTGGACACTCCTGCTGTAATGCCTTTGCCATGGGCCTCCCCCATCCCTCTGGCCAAGGAGAGGCCAGGGGAACTCAAAGCCAAAGGGATAAAATGGGGTCTCCATCACTCTGCACCTCATTTCTCCCTGAGAACGGCACAGCCCTGCATGCTGCCTGATCTGCAGTGTCCCCTTGGCCCCTGGCATCAGCAGGGACTTCTCTGACGAGGAAGGCAGCCTGGACACTTTGCTCCTCATGGCTGTGGGAGGGGAGGGGCTGTACGGTTTTACACCAGCACAGATGAACTTTCCTCTTCTCTTTTGCAAACACAAACCCATACTCAGTGGAATGTGTTTCATTTCTGGCCCATCTTTCCGTGCTGCTTTTATGAGTCTGCTGTGTTTTGCAAGTAAAGCACGAGTTGTGCACAAGGCCGCTGCAGAACCACGTCCCACTGCAGGCCCCTGCTGAGGGTGAGAGGGGCTGCTGAGCAGGGAAAAGGCTGGTTCCATAGGGATCCACTGCTTCAGAAAACACCAAGGACCACAACTTCAGGTTTCTAGACTCCTCAGGTCTCCGAGACACCCAGAACCTGCAAGTTAATAAATGTCTAGACGGTATCCCCTGAGAGAGGGGATGAAAACTCCGTGTGATTCACCTGCAGCAAATGCCAGCAAAGCACATTTGCTTGAGGTTTCTTGAAGCTACCACTGAAAGGTCAGATCTCTCAGTGAGACGAAAACCTCTCTTCTTCCTTCTAGCTGTTCCATCAATACTTGTTTTTCCTCTCCATTTACTTTTACCTTCCTGTTCAGAAAAACGTACACAAAGAGGGGAAAGAATGCTGCTTCCCATGTCAGCAGCTAAGCAGCTCCTGCTGCCAGAGGCCAGAGCAAAGACTTCAGTGCACCTTGTGGACAGTAGTGGAGACCAGTGCTGACCAGGGCCTGTGCAAAGGCTGGTGTGAAGCTGAGGTGCAGAGGGGACATCTGATCTTTTCCAACCAGAAGCGAGGCATGGTCCTTGTCCTCTGTGTGCTCCCTTCAGCCTGGCTGGCTCCAGGGTCCTTTCTGATGCTGTGCACAGGGAGAAGGGAAGGTGGGAACAACAGGAAGCCTATGTGCATCTTGCCTTCCATGGTTTTATGGCAGCCATTGCTCTAGGCCTTGGAGAGAGGCAGCAGGTGAGAACAAGGATCCCGTTTCACCCTTGCAACAATTTCCCTGAAAATAGTGACCGCTGCTGTAGCCTTCAAGAAGATGCTTGTCACTCCTTAGGGAGGAAAGCAAATGGCTCTCCAAGCCTTTGGACATCTGCCATGGAGGTCACTGTTCTGGTTTGGATGGGTCCTGCTTCCTACAGCCACCCAACATGGTTTGGTCATGGGCAGCCAGTGCTCTTCGAGGTGGGAAAGGAGACCTCAGTGTCTGGTGTGGGAGCAGGATCTCTGTGCAGAGGACTGGGTCCCTCTCTTGCTCATGTTATGGCTCTCTGCTGAGTTATTCACACAATGCCATTTGGGAATAATATTCCTTAACCCACCGCTGGGCCCTTTGGTGATGATTACTCCAGCTGCAGCCCACCTCTCTTCCACTTGGCACTCTCACGCCTCCCTTCTCCCCCATCTCTGCCTCGTTTCTCTCTCTTGGTCGTTATGGCCTTCATCCAACAAAGCACTTAACCAGGTGTTTCACGGAACAAGTAACCTGGCCCTCTCCATGCGGCGGATCTGGAAGCCTGACGCAGGAGGCATCTGGCCACCTTTGCCCTCTGGACACCTGGGGCTTTCGTGGCATGGAAAAGCTCTTGGGCTGTGGGTAGAGGAGCTTGGAAAAGCCTTGGGTGGCCCTCCTGACCTGCTGGCTATGATCTGCAGTCCTGACATCTGCTTGTGTGTAAAAAATGAAATAAATCATCCAGGATTTCCTCCCCGGGCTTGGGGAATGGGAGCAGTGCCGATCCCGGGACAGGGCTGGGCCATCCAAGCTGGTGCTGCTGGAGAAAGGCTGAGCTTTTTGGAGCTCTGCATGGGAGGAAGAGGTGGGAGCGATGGGTGCTGCCTGGCCATGGTAGGCAGCTGGACAGCCCTGGGAAGGAGCCCAGGTCCCCACACTTCTCAACCTCCTTAGCTACCACATGTGCTTTTTGTAGGTGTGTTTGTTATTCCCCGTGGACATTCTCACCTGTCTTCCAGTGCACACAGTTTTGCACGGCATCCAAGTCAGAGAATTGTCCAAGCCCACAGTATTAGAAAATGTAGGACATTATTTTTGCTGCCACAAGAAATAGGAGTGTCTCTGTGTGGCTGAGGAGTCTACCAAAGAGGTAGAAATATCTCCTGTGTGGCCAGGACCAAACCCTCCGCCTTTTGCCCCAGAAGAGTGAGACTCAAGGTTGGTTTCTAACGCTGGTGCAACATCTCTGCTGCGCAGTTCCGTAACAAGCCACGGATAAGACAGTGGGGCTTACATTTCAGGACTTAAATATTCAATTAATCAATGGAATATTCCATTAGTGTAATAATCACTTGGCATCGCCTGATCTATAGGTACATCTCAGCTGGGCCTCACAAATTGATTTCTGATGAAGTTCTAATTGACTGCACAGGCAGAAGAGGACCCATCTGAGGATGTTGAAGCAGGGCTGGTAAAGGCTCTGGCAGCACCACCTCCCCCCAAGGAAGGGGAAAAGCAGGGGGAGGTGTGATTTATGCCCCATTTATCACGACAGCCTCTACCCTATCCCGTTTTATTGCTCCCAAGTGAGGCATGAGAGCTTACAGCTTTAATGCAGAAATTTGCAGGCAGCCGGAGACCCCCGTAAGCTGCTGACAGCTGCTTGTCACTTATGCAGTGGGTGCCAGGGGTACCCTAAATCCTGAATCTCCTAACACAGGATGCAGCCGTGCCACGAGTCCTGTGGGGAGGTCTCAGGTTTCCTCCGGCACGTGTGTATTTGCTAGCTGGGCTCTGCCACCCCTCTGCACAGAGATGTGGGGGTTTCTTCCTGCTGATGAGGCTCAGAGCATGAGGGGGTGGATGTGCCTGGAGGCAGGCAGTGGGTGACCCACACGTGTCTCTTTCTTGGCTCACCTTCAGCCCCTTATCCTGAATCCTCTCCTTCCTGGGTTTGGAGGGGGTCCTTGAAGGAGGGTGGCACAGCGGGAACCATCTCTGTTGCCAAAAATTTATCACAGAATCATAGAATAGTTTGGGTTGGAAGGGACCTTAAAGACCATCTAGTTCCAACCCCCCTGCCATGGACAGGGACATCTTTCACTAGACTCCACGCCAAAGACCTCCAAAGGCTCTAACATGGCCCTGCCATAAAGACTTAGTCAAACCCTGCCCATGTTGGCAGCCTGGCTGTGAGCTTCCATCGCTGGAAGAGCTGGTGGTCATGGCAAGCCCTAGGAGAAGTGTGTGACCTGTCTGGAGGTGCAGGCACTCTGAGACTCCAGCCTCCTGGTGGGGTGGGATTGCCAGCCTGGTGCTGTGAGCTACACTGGGGGATGTTTTGTCACCCTGAGGCCACTCCCGACTGCCACAGTCACACACGGAGATGTGCAGGGGCACAAATGACTCAGCACGAGCTGCTGTGATGGTGAGCACCAGCACACCACAGGCTTGGGGTGCAACACCAGCCCTTCCAACAGCCCCCTGTTTCTGCCCAGACCCTCACTGCTGGCTCCCTCTGCACTCCCCTGCTAAAAAGGAAGGTCTAGGAGTTTCCCACTCTGAGCATCAGTGGTGGGAAGGGGACACGATGCTGTTCCCCAGGTGTGGGCTGACTCCTCCTCTCCTCCTGCCAGCGTGGGGACTCACGTGGCTGAGCTGGGTAGGGGAAAGGTGACAGGTAGTGATTTCAGGAAAACTGCAAACAACAACATCAGCGAAACCAATCAAAGCATGTGTGGCTGGCTGCTGAATTTTAAGAGAAATAGCTGCATTTTCAAACATACAGGAGTGACTGTAACTTCCTCTCCATCCTCTGCCTGCATTAACTTAAGAGACAGCCGGGTGCTTAAAGGTTACTTTGCAGGCAATGACTGTTCTGTAAAGGGCTACTCATCTCTAACAGAGATAGGTTTTCTTTTATTGAACATCAGGCGGAGTGGATGAAACCTGATAAAAACCACAGAGTGATAGCTTTTCCCCCCCACCCTTTTGCAGTGAGGAATAATAACCAGCAAAATAAAAAGGCAATTGCCTCACTGTATGTCTGTTTTAAGCAACGGCTTTGTGAGGCAGGAAATGCAGCTTAGGTAGATGCCCAATTAGAAAGATTTTGTAGGAAGACCTCTGAATCATCAGATCTGAACCTCTCTCTGCACCATCACCACTTCCATCACTGTTATTTCAAGCCTCACCTACTTATGGTACCGAAAGGAGTTTTCAGTAGTTGGAACACCATGTGTGGCGTTTACATGACAAAATTGTCCCCAGGATCATTAGGGTTGGGTGGGCAGCATGATTTGGAGGGGTGGTTTCCTCCAGATCCTGGGAGCCCGTGAGTCACTGGGTTGTGTCTCCTTCCTGTCAACAAGGAAAGGTGCTCTGGGATTTTTGCGGTTCCGCCCAGAAGAGATTTTTGGCTCCAAAAAAATTGTAATAGCAGCCTCCTACATGGGGAAGATGATTTTCCCTCATGCCAAGCCCAAGGTGGTGGGCTGTGAATCAAAGCCTCTCTGTGGCTGTAGTTGCTGGTTGCTTCAGAGCAGTCTTGAGTGATGAGGTTTGAATGATTTCTAGTTTGCTTGTTTTTGCTATTTCTTAAGTGAGTGTTTTTAATTACTTGGTGAGCAGAGCCAGAAGTATAACCCATGCTGGAAATCCAGTGAGAGGAGCAAGGCTGAAAGTGGGGAAGAGCTCAAGGAGGTGAAACCCACGCCTCTGATGTGGAGGGACCTTTCCAGCAGCTTTTCCCCTCTGCTGTCTCCACCTGACATCCTCTCAGGAGATGCCTTCCCCATCCAGCCCAGGCACCTGGCAGAGAAACCTCCTCCCAGCAGCCCATGAGCTCTCGCCTTGGGAGACATTAAGCCTTCCATCCTTGAGGAGGAAAACCCCTCTGGGGCTGTCCCCAGACTTCCCTCTGTGTTTTCCTAAGCACAGGACATTGTTTGGTGGCCATCCAGCTTGTTAATGGGCTCAGCAGACTCACTGGGTGTCTTCTGGCTGCCCCTCCTGGGATGCACATTGGCTCCTGGTTGTGTTTATTGTCTGTACATGGAGCAGACCACACGCGTGGCTTCAGCATGGCCAAAGCACAGCCCTCAAGAGCTGAGCATCCTCGGGTAACCCCAGCCTGCTCCTGGTTACTGCAGTGGCTGAGGGATGAGGGTGTGATGAACACATAAAAAAGTCCTCTTAGACCCTCCAGGACAGGTTTTGGCCATAACCGTGAGCATCTGGTGCTTATATCCACTGTAGAATGAGAAGACCCTGATCTCCAGAGCTGTCAGCCCTAATTTTATCAGCGACATGAAATTTAATTAAAATTCACATTATTTTTTTTTTTCCAGAATGCTGTTTGTTTGTCCCTCTCCTTTCTTTGAAAGCTGCACGACATATGGGGCAACCATGCTGCGTGTGCTGAGAAAGCGTGTCCAGTCCTCCATGTGTCACAGATTCCCACACAAATACGGAGACTATTAGGCAGAACTTATTAAATGTCATTATTAAGACAATGGAATGTGACGGGAGGGGATTTATTTTTATGCCAGAGCCTTGTGAGTATGCTCCCATCGTGACAGGGAGCAAGGGGAAGGGGAGTTGCCCACGGCTGAGGTGCCGAGCTACAGGTACCAGACCCATGGGGCTGATGTGGTGCCAGGCTGGTCGGGTGCCAGGTCCGTGGGAAGTGCTTGGTGAAGCCTGCTTGGCTTTTTCCCGGGCACCTGGTTGTGGGGAAGTCTGAGAACAAAACCAGCGCCAGTAAGACAAAGGCTGGTTCTGGGATTTCTGTCTTGTCCACTGAAAAAAGAAGAAAGAAACAAAGAAGGAAGGAAGGAAAAGCCCCCTCAGATAGAACTCCAAACATCTGATTCAGAGAGAAATGAGCAATGGAAAGAACTGCTTTGTGCAAGTCCTGTAGACAATTTAATCCTTCCCCCTGGGCAGGATTGTCCCTTGCCTGTTGTCTCACACACACTCTGCTGCCCTGGCTACGTCTGGCCCAGCTGCTTTCCTTTCCCCAGCATCAGAAGGGCTCTCTCCTCAGCTCCTGCTGGGGTCTTTCCCCATCCCTGTCTCTCTGAGATGCTCCCCCTGCCAGGTCTCAACCCACCCTTGACTGTGGCTCGGGACCACGTCTGGAGATAATGTTTCTCATCAGAGTGATTTTGGCTTTCACCTCGCTGTGACTCCCCCAGTTTGCTCCTCCAGCCTGGTTGTAGGGCATGAGCAGGGATGGACTCAGACCCCCCACCTGCTGTTGTCACCAGCATCCCTCTGCATCCACGCAGGACATCCTTTTCTCTCCCTCCTTCCCAGGGGATGAGTTTCAACCTCTCGAAGAAAAACACTCTTCCTCCATGTTCTTCATTGTTTTCTGCGCAATGAAATACAGCTTCTCTCCTAAACGAGGCTACAGGCAGTTTATTAGCTTCACTAATTAACCCATAATCAGCGTTTCGTTCTCCTCTAATCACACCCTCAGTTCACGGAGTGCAGCCCTGCTATAGCACATGTATTTATAAGGGGGGAAAAAAAGTGCTTGACATGCCAGGAGCTCTCTTTGCAGGGATAGTGTCAGTTCGGTCAGGCACGTGGGGTGATCTGTCTGGGGTGGGGAACAGGGGGCTCAGGTGACTCCACAGGGTGACAGTGAGCTCTGGAACCCGTCACTCTCTGAGCACAGGTTCGGTGGCCACTCGGGTCACTAATGGCTGGTGGTCACTGCTGGTCAGCAGTGGTTTGGGAAGCAACGAGGCTGGAGAAGAAGCAGATTGGGAAGTCTTGTAATCTCCATCTCTGCTTCAGCAGAACTGTTCCCCAGGGGGGCATTTTTTTCCTAATGTTTCCAGCTGGGTTTTCCTGTCCATCCAGCAGTGATCTTTCCATGAATCTGTCCCAGATCTGCTGAAAACAAAACATTTTGGGGAGTGCACCTGTGCTTTTAAATTTGTTACTTTTTGACCTTTACTACACCAGGCACCACCTTCCCCAGCACCTGCCTTTTGCCCTTCCCATCTTTGTGGGTGGATGCTCAGTTCTCCACTCTAGCCAAGTAAAATGGAGTTAGCTTTTTTAACATTTCCTTGTAAATCAGATTTCTGATTATTGCTGCTGCCCTCTGAACTCCCTCCAGTTCGTCACTCTATTCCTGGTACTGAGCTACACCGACCATGAAGAGACAATGTTTGAAAACATCCTCAACCCGGGTGGCGATCTAATGAGACAGCATATAAAAATATCGTTACATGGTGAGCTGAAGGCATTGTGCAGCTCTGTAATCATTTTCAAGATGGTAAAATCATTCTGCAAGGACAGCCTGTCTCCACTCTGATAAAATCAGGGCCAGAAAGGCAGTCCAGCTTGGAGGAACAAATTGCAGAGTTGTGGGGTTTTTTTTTCTTGTTTTTTTCTTTTTTTCCCTGAGGATTTATTTTTAAGTAAGGGAGCTGTCACAAAGTGGGACAGATGTTGAGAAGAAGTGAAACCAAAGTGGTGGTGTTTTCACCAAGTGGAAAGGGGATGGTTTAATCCTCTGCTCCTCCTTTGGCTCCCTGGCTGACCCTGCAGTGCCCTGACACATGGTGACCCAGGTGTCCCCAGCCACCCCAGGCTGCCAGGGCTCTCTCTGAGCCTTTTTGGACCCACAGCTGAAGCCACGCTCTGCTTCTTCTCCCACAGCAGGTGGGTCCTTCCCACATCTCTCTGCTTTGCTCTGAAGCTGCTCTTGTGTTTCCAGTCTGCTCTCCCTCTCCATGTCTGTGAGACTTGCTGTGTGTGAAGGGAGATGAAGAAAACAAACTGGGCCAAGAAGACACCAGAAGAACCAGGTGAGGAGGCTGCACCTGTGCTAGAGGTGGGTCTGTCTTGATGTTCACGAGTTGCCCATCACTGGGGCACCTGGGTGTTGAAGGCTCCACAAAACAGCCCCCAGTGTCCTTCCACCTTCCAACCCCACGACCACCACAAGCTTTTCTTCTCTTCTCCCCCAGTATCTTCCTTGCCTTGTTCATTGCCATTGTAAGCTGGGGAAAGGTGAATTTAATTACAGGCTAATGAAACTCACAATGCATTTCCTGAGCAATCTGATTTAAGAGAGGGTACTTCTGCTTACAGACCCTCTTGGCATTGGTGGGTTTTTTTGTTCCACTTTCTTTTGCCTGGTAAACATGTATTGCATAAATCCTTGGCATGTTCATGGGACGCTCAGAACATTGTCCTGACTTGCCATTGTTTGTGTTAATTTATGCTGGGTTAGACTTCACCCTTTGGAAAGGGTCCAGAGTCCTGATGATTTAAATCTTCCTGATTTATGTCTCCCCATCTCAAGAAAAAAAGAAAAAATAGAATTTAAAGAGTCCCAAAGACAGGAGAATTCAGAACAATTTGCACCTACCAGTTGCCCCTGGCAAGGAAGGTTGAGATGATTTGGGGTTGGTAAGCACAGACCTTTCATCTGTTTGTAGAAAGAAGGAAAATTAAATCTCATGGCCTGTTTGTGAAGGGAAATTGCCCAGAATAGCTCTGACAGAATAAGCTATTCCACAATAGCTCCCCATGCGGACACTCAGGCCACTTTGTTCCAGGCTAATTAGTGTGCTTCCAAGCGGAGTAATTATTCTGGAAGGGAAATCTCTCCTCCCACGAAGAGTGTCTACATGGAGGTAACTATTTGGGAATGACACAAGTGGGCTATCTGAAGCCACGGCAGTGCCACCAACCAGCATTCCCTCATTGGGACATCCTGGGCTTGGAAAGGTCCCACTGTTTGTGGGTGGGATGTTTGGGGGGTGTTTGGAGGAGGTCTGAGGAAGCAGAGAACGCTGTGGCTGGTCACCCATGTCTGGTGGGCTTGGGTGGACACCCCTGTGTGTGCTCACAGGCCCCAGAAGAGGCAGTGATTCAGAAATGAGAAAGGTTTGCACCAATCCTGTTATTTCATTTAGCCCTTTTTTACTCCACTGTTTTATGACCACGCTATTAAATGTCTGCTCTGAGGGCTCTTTTTTCTTCTCTCAGATCATCTCACTTTTTTTTTTCTGAAAGCATTCTTTTTTTTCTCACCTACTTTGCTACTGACTCACTGGAGAGCCTAGATTTAGTCTGAACGTTTCTCAGGAGACTGCCGGCTGTCTCACGTGGCTCGTTCCCCACAATTCACAGAGAAGTTCTTTTAATGAAAGATGAGGACTTCTGCCAGCAGGGAGCTGCACCCAAAGGGGCGACCACTTTGCCAAAGCACTGGACTGGTTTTGAGCTCCCTGGAGGTGGCTCTGCCCTTCTCCACGCTGCTTGCACCAGGCTCAGTGGAGGCTGACTCAGGTTACACCTGAAGTCTCCCAGCAGCAACCAGTGTGAGGATCTGTGTCTCTTGGAGCAAACCTCCGCTTGCCTGGTTGCTCTTTGAGTTGCTCCTGGCAAAATATTGGTGATGAAAGTACAGCAAAAATAACAGCAGATCCTAGGATCCATCTCAATCCAATCCAGGATCCTTCAGATGTTTTATAATCTGCTTATATTCAGGGCTTGATAGCTATGGCTCAGCCCAAAGCATCCTTGCAGCTGCACTTTTGTCTTGGAGCTGTGGAGAGTCTCAGCACAATCTCTTGCTCTTCACACGTTGTTTGGGAGAAGGAGGCAAAGTCCTGCGCTGTTTTTCTGGCTTTTATAGTACTTTACTGCTTGGGTTACTCTTCCCCCAAGGCTTAGCCCTGGGCATGGGGTGACCTGGTATTTGGAGGGGCAGAAAGAGGGGCTAGGAGGGTTGAAGGGCCCACACTGGATAAAGTTCAAAACAACTTCATAAGCATTTTAGTTAGTCAGAGAGATTCTCCACAGCCATAAACACTGGCATGGACTGTAATTACACATGATCTGCCCACTCTGGAAAATTGATACTTACATGGTCCACTGGGCCTGTGTCCCTGTGAAAATGCAGATCAGCCATTCCCTGTGGGACAGGGCACTAAATGAAAACGGATGGGAACATTTTTTTCATTAATGGCAACTTCTGTCTCCTTAAAGTCAGATTCCATGGGGTCCCAGAGAGACTCCGGGGGCCACGTCATGAGAAATAAAGTGAGTTTCTTGGGTATCTGGCTGGGATGTGTCCCTTTTTGAAAGAATTTGGAGTGGACTCACTGCAGACTGCAGACTCTGACACTGGGATCCCTCCTCCACCTTGTCCCTCCCTCTCTTCAACCAGGAAAGAAGACAAAACTGGAGGGAGCAGTGCCTGAAAGAATTAAGAGAGGAGGCTGATAAGAATTAGAGGGTGATGTGGTTCATTAGTAGCAGAACTGGTCTTCGTGCCCCACAAGGCCCCAGCCAGGCCCATGTCTCCACAGGGCCTGGGCAGGGCATATCCCAGACTGCAGCAAGGAGAGGGAAAGTGTCCCATGGAAAAGCAGTGCAGTTTTGTCAGGAGGTAGCAAAGAAGCCTGGGGAGCATCTCCTGCTCCCAGCCCAGTCCTGGCCCGGCCACACCAGCCCCAGAGAGGCAGGAGAGACTGAGGGAGGGAGTGGCAGCACTGGGGCATTCTCACTTTCCCTCCATCGAGGGGGAGAGCTGAAGCAATTGCTGCCACTGAACATCAGTCTGACACCTCTTCAGTACCTGCAGTGACTGATATCTCCTTATTCTGAGAGATTAATTATCTGAAAATAACTGTGCACCACCAACTACGAGATCTTGTCTCTGCAGAGGAGTCCTCTCCCCTTCCAGCAGCAGGCTGGAGCAAGGAGCAATTGCTGGATTCCTTTGTGGTGCCCCAACCTCCCCAGCCTGGTGCATTCTGCAGCCACCAAACCCAGACAAACCTCAAAAGCAGCTCCCGAAAAGACAACACTGGGAGCAGTGTGGCTGGGGCAAGGCAGTGGTGACAACCACAGAGCAGAAATTTGGTTTGAAGGAGCAGTGGGGCTTTGCAGTTGCACATTTTCATGATTGCATCTGGGTTTATCAGCTGCATCCTAGGGCTCCCAGCTCTTTGTGGCAGGAGCAGGGCATCCCACAACCAGCCCTCCATCTCCTGGCAGAGCCTCTCTGAAGCAGCGGCTCCTCGGGAAGCCCACGTCTGGCAATTTATCTCCCAGACATCTTCTGTGTCTCTGTATCTTCCTTCCGAGATGACCCCTTGCTCCAGCTAAGATTTTTCTCCTGAATTATATTTCATCTGTCGAATCTGGAGAGATGAGCCGTGTGGAAATTTTGCAGATCTGCCTGATTTCTGCCACTTTATCCAAGCTTCGCCTGCTTCAAAGGGCGCAAATGCAAATATTGACAAGTTCAATAAAAAGACCCATCTAGCAGGTAAACAGCTAAACAGGCTGCCTAATGAAGGGGTTCGGAGAATGTACTTGAAGAGAAAATCAGCATTTTTAACCTATTTTTATGTGCTGGCCTTTCTCCTAAACCCTAAATAAACCTGAAATATGGGCACAGGGAATTGTTACCCTTCCTCAGCCCTTCCCAACACCCCTTCCCAGCCCACGTGGGGGAAGTAGCTTTCCCTTTGGGGCTGGAAAGCCAAAATCCCGTGTGTTTACTGACCTCAGTACTTTCCATGGAACAGCATCAAAGTGATAACATCCCAGGTCCCCCAGCTGCCCCATCACCTGGCAGTGCAGCCCTGCCCACAGCCATCCCTTTGCTCACTGGTACTCAACAGCTTAATTCAGCCCTTTCTTAATGACGTTTGCAAAGATTTCCACTGGAGCAGGATGCTGGCCGCAGTTTCCACCATGCTCCCAGCCCATGGATGTGCTCCCCTTGTCCTGGATCGATCTCCAAATCGGAACTGGTGCTGTTTGATCTGCTCATTGCGATGCAGGGGAGGGGAGTGAGTCCTGGGAATGAGCCTCTTTGGAATTAAACCTCTCTAATATGATTACAAATGGCTGTTAACCCTCATATCCGTGTGAAGGAATGCTGTCTAGGGGTGGTGGGGGAGAACAAGACATGAAAGTCCCTCCTCTCTCTGTGCTAAATGAAAATGAGGGGTGCTTGTTACCAATAATTAGGCTTCCCCAGCTCCCTCACAGGGGTTAGGACAGTTATTTCATATTTGCAAAGTGCTTTGAAGAAGAGAAACATGCTGCAAATGCTTCAGGTACCAGCACCATTGCTCCCAGTGCTGTTTTGCCCAGGTGAGAGGATTGGAGCTATGGGCCACCTTCCACCCAAGGATTTCACAGCACGTCTCCTCTGTCGAGCAGATCACAGGGTGCAAATATTATTATTGTGGCATTTTGGCAAATGGAGAAACAGTGATGCAGAGCACAGGGGAGCTGCTGAACATCTCTCACAGAGCTGGGATTAGGAAGGAAGAGTCCTATTCCACATGCTGGTTGTGATCTCCACCTGGGGGATACTTGGTCTTGAAGACAGCAGTGTTTAGCATGTACTGACTGACAGTGCTGCTGTAGGGACACAAGGTTCTCTTTGGGAGCAAAGTTCAAAACCTGACTTTTCAAAAACCTCCATGCGTGGGATCAGGGTTAAAATACTGTCTGGATCATTAGCTTTTCAGCCTGAAGGACCCTGGAGAGACCCAAGTGCTCAGCTCTGGCTCTGTGTCTCTCCCCCAAATCAAGTCAAGCCTCAAGCTAACCCACCTCCTCCTCCAGCATCTGCCTGAGCCTTAGGAGGAACTGGAGCTACGACAGCTGATGGGGATGTTTCACCCCAGCAGTGTCCCTGGGCTGGATCAGAGGACCCTGGAGCTGCAGTTTTGTTGGAGACACCAATGCCACTCCACAGGGCTGCCCAGTGCCAGGAGGGGCGGCTGCCTGGACGCCAAGCTGAACATTACACAGCAGACTCTGATGAAAACTAATTTTCCCCCAACCTTCCCATTTTGTCTTCACAGCAGAAACGTGAGGCAGGCTGTACAGAAAAGAAGAGAGCTGTACCAGAACAAGCTTGGCTTGGTTCCCACTGCCAGTTTTGTTCCCTCCATCAACAATCAACCAGGACAGGAGCATCTGCTTCATTCAGAAGGGCTCTTAAGCATCATCTGTGCACCCCAACACAGAAGCCATGAGCCTTTTCCACCAAAACTGTTATCAGTGCATAACTCTTTAGCCAGAGAGGGCCTGCAAAACCCCTTCTAGCCTTAATTTCTACAAAACTCCATGACATCCTTGGCATGGTCAGGGACAGATGGAACCACTGTCTCCTGAGCTGAAATGGGGATGTTTGCAGTGCCCAGGGATGTCTCCAAGGAAGATGAGCAGAGGGTGGGAAGGCACCTGCCCAGGATGGGCCATGGAGGGCGGGGACAGCAGAGGCACAGGACATTCTCAGAGCACAGACAGTAACAGGCTTGTCCATGCTTCTCCTTTCTTCCCTGTGACAGCTTGACAACCTAACAGGAAAAATGAAGTCAGTGAAGGGAGAAATGCTATCAGGAGCCCCGTGCTAAGAGGGCAGACAGGCCAGATTGGAGGAAAATGAGAAGCTGTCCGGACTAATGCAATCATTTATCACATAATCTTGCTCAGCAGTTGGGCGGGGAGCTTGGCAGTGCCTGGCACTCAGAAGAGTCTCTCTTGGCCCCTAGGACCCTTCTCCAGTTGGTGAGGGCTGTTTCCCCTGGATTCTCCAAGGCTTGAGGTTTCCCTTTCACCACCTCGTGCTTGTGGTACCTACCTGCCTCATTTTGCTCTCACTGTTGTCCCACACACACTTCCCTCCTCCCCTGAACCAGACTGGGGCTTATGCTGCTTTGCTGTGGGCCCCTTTTCAGAAAAGATGACACCTTTCTGGGTCATTGCTTGTGCTGAGACATTTCATCACCAGGCCATTTTGGCTCCACGCTGTATTAGCCACTGGTCTGGAACCTGGATTTACTGCTTCCTCAGCCCTGGCCATAAAACGAGGCATTGCTGAAACGCCACTGCAAAAAGGGGTCAGCACGAGAACATTACCAAAAGGAAGCAGCAAGGGAATTTCCCTCCCTGCTTATGTTGCATCTCAGGGTTTGCTCCGCGTTCGGGCCATATGTGACCCGCACCCCGGGGGAACGGCCGGACATCAAAGGGTGACTTCTGGCAAGGATGAGCTCACTTGCCCCTGCTCGACCCTTCCTGCGAGCAGGGGGGTGGGAGCTCCGTGACCACCCAGCAGCTCTTCCCTTCCCCGGCCAGGACTCTGAGTGTCTGGGGCAGGAACCCCACCAGCTGCAGCTGCTCTGGCTCTGTCAGGACCTGCTCTTCCTGCCCTTAAGCCAGCAAATCAGAGGAGGACCTACACTTCCCGTTAGACCCGTGAATCCCCTGTGCTGCCAGCATGGCACTCATCACCGTTCAGTCCAGCAAGGCAGCATTTCGCACTGGGGATGGGTTCTCCAAAAAGTTTGCCCGTGGAATTTCAGCACCTGGCTGCGGGACCGGGATTCCCACTGAGCCACCTCTCCTCCACAGCTGATGTTTGTGGGCTTTGCCATTAACATCATCTCCTGGATCTCTGGGACAGTGAAGATGTGCCAAACCATACAGCTCATTTGTCCAGCCCCTCACAGCCGAGCACTCAGCTGGGTAATTACCACAGGACGAGAAAGCCGATTTCAGCACCACTCTTGGATTTCGCTGTTTGTTTCTTTTCCGAGGAAAAGCAAATCTTCAGGCACTGAGAGATGAGGGCTGGGCTGGTGTGCAGGGCATGGCTCAGGGCTGGGGAGCAGAGCTTCAATTCCTCTCTCTGCTTGAATTATTCTCCCTCCTGGACACTTCAGCATCCCATATCCCTGATGCTCCATCTGCAGGCCCTCTCCCTTGTGTCCTCTCACCTTTCCTGGCTGTGGAAAACAGCTTGTTTCCAAGAAACATTTTGGCTGGGACAAAGCTTTCAGCACTGTTGCAGCCAGGTCCGGCAGTTATTCCTCCTTCATCTGGACTCCTGGACGGGCCCCTCCATGTGTCCATCTTCATCGCTGTGTCCTCACCACCCCATTTCAGAGCATCTTCAGCTTGTACTTTTGACAGGGAGCTACTCTTCTCTGAAAGAGCTCTGTGTCCTTTCTTCCCCCCAGCACAGCCTGAATCCAGCTGGAAGAGGTGGAGCCCTTCCATGCCTGGTGAGATCCTCCTCAGACAGAGCTGATCCCCCTCCAGCCCTTGCACTTCCCATCCATGGAGCCATTTGCCACCCAAACAGCTCCAGACCTTCCCTCCCTCTCTTGCAGAAGAGCCATCAGGAAGAGAACTGGCAATTCCAAGGGAAACACAGCCCCTCTGTGGCACCGATGGAGCCCCCCAGGGTTTTCTACACTGCTGAGGCAGTGTTAGTTCAGGTCCAAGGAAAAGGGGGAGGTTCTGTCAACAATCACCCCACGATGAAGATCCATCAGATGTGTAGCAACACCAGCCACCTCTTGTCTGCCTCAGCAATGGAGAAACAAAATTTCTCGGACCGCTGCGTCCTCTGGGAATAGGGAATGTTAATTATTATTAATGACACCCTGTGACTCACTATTAGGAATTCTAATTAATTGGATTATCACTATTTCCTCTCTTGAAGGTGCTTGGGGGTGGAACACACAAGCGATGGACATTGCTTTCAATACAGAAAAGCGAAAAGAGGGAACTCAGGCAATGTTATTTGGGTAATATACAGTGTCAGAGGTGACAGGAGATCTGGGAGACTGGTTCTAGAGGGAGCAGGGATTGGCAATGCCAGCACCAAACCCTTCATAGGCTGAGTGGTGCAATTCAATGCATGGTTCTGCTATTTTCCAACTATAAAGACATAAAAGACTAAAACTAACCTTTAGTCTCACAGCTCCTTAGCTCTTTGTGCCTGAATCAGTGGTGAGTCTGTCCAGATTTTTGGACAGGCAAGGCTAAGGCCAGGAGACAACTGGCAGCAGGCAGTCTCTGCACGAGGCACAAGAGTGCCTTTGTCCCCAAATCTTTGTCTCAGCACACTCAGTCAGGCAACCCATGGAGATGCCCAACACACCTGTGCACCACACCAGTTCCTCCTTGCCCTGAGCTCGGGATGAGATGATCTTCCTTGTGGTGAGACCCATCATTAAATGCATGGCACAGCACCAGTTCACCAAAAATAGCTCTGAAGAGAGAGAGAGCAGCGTGCGTGGGGCCTGCGCACGCGTCTGTGTCCACAAACCCATTTGCTGCTTAGGTGTCAGAAATAAATTTTACCACTGGAGTCTGCAGCATCTGATTAGTGAATTATTCAGTTTGGAGATTGCCTTTGCCATGACCTCATTAGTAACCCCGAGGTGAGCGGGACGCATTAGAGTAACCACCAGGCTGTCACTGAGGAGCAGAACTGGGGCATTAAAATGGATTAAAGTGCTTTACCAAGAAGCGCGGCACAACTCATAAAAAAAAAAAAAAGAGAGAAGACAAAAGGGAAAAGAGACAGGAGTGGAAGGGGGAGAAAAGAAAGAAAGACCAATAAAATAAATAAACAAACCATCCTGTTAAGCTGGCAGCCTGAGGATAAACAGGCAAGCAGGTGGAGGGGTGCAGGGATTCCAGTGTCTGGCAAAGCACGAGCCTTCTCTCTGAAGCCAGGGCAGGTCTGCGGTTGGGAGGAGGCATCTGCAGGGCTCTTCACTGTGTGCTCTGCCAAGGGAGCCCAGCATCTGCTCAGATAAACCAGCCCTTCCTGCCAGCCAAGTTCCCCTGGCCGCCCAGGAGAGCTTCCTTTTTGACCCCTGTTGGGCTGACACCCAGCCTTGGGCCTCCTCTACATCAGGGAGGTGATGTGGGGCTGAAAAGAAGGTCCTCACACAGACCTCTAAGAGCTGGTGCCCACGCTGGGGTCCTCAGTTGTTCCATGCTGCTGGCTGCAAACAGGAATCTGGTGGGAAGGTGCACATCCCCCAAACCTGCCCATTTGTGGGACTCACTCAGCTGACATGGGGAGGAAGTCGTGGCCCACGGTGATCGTTCAAGGACCATGGTGACCCCTTTGAAGGGAGCACGATAGAAGGAGGTGGGGTGAGATACCCCATTTTGTCTCTTCCTGACAAGTCTACAGAAGGGAAAGGGGGATGGGTTTGTACCACACTCCCTCAGGGTCAGCTCTTCTTTCCTGGGGGGAGGCATGGGCTGATGTGAACAGCTTTCATCTGGGGATGGGCCCGGTGACTGATGTGGTCGCATTTGTTTGCTCAGCAGCAGTTGCAAATAATGGATGCTAAAAGGCTTTGTGGTTCATTGATGGCCATGCTCATAACCACACGCTCTTCATCCAGTTCTGGGGGAGAAATGCAGTGCTCTCCATTTAACTTCTCGGGTCCTTAACCCTGCTTTCAACTTGATGTGGCCCTGGTCCTTTCGCTGTGCACACAATAGATGCTGTTGGTGAGAGATGCTCCAGCCTGGTGGCTGGGCCCTGAGAGGAGATCATCCAAGGGTCTGTTCCTTCATCCCACCACTGCTAAAACCTTGGACTTGCACCTGTGGAATGACCCAGACCTTTACAGGGTCTCTCTGTGGCCATGCCTGTTGACTACACTCGGCCTCTCCCACTTCTTTAGTGACAATACTGGGAGCATCTTATTGCCAGCTCACACCAGGGCCTGTCTTCTAGAGGAGATTATGGGATTTCCCCATGCCATCCAGTTCTCAGAGGCATGGTGAGCTCCCAGGTTACTCCAGTATGGCCAAGTGTTTACTTTCCATTTAGCTACACTGGTTCAGCTTGGGTCCGCCTCTAATGGGGAAAGCCCCTATTTAATACTTTCCCCAGTTGTCCCAACCCATCCATCATAGGCCACCTCTGCACCTGGGCCAATGCAGGAATGGGAGCTTGGTGTGTGTCACTTCTTCTCTGTGGGGTTTTGGACATCTGGAACTTTTCAGAACAGGGCTGTGTTGGCTGACCCTGCCCCATTTGAATCCATCAGGTATGCCCTGGCCTCTCTTGGGAGGCTCTAAGAGGAGCAAGAAGGCATAATGAGGGTAGGACACAACTACCTGAGTTTTATTAGGTTTAATTTTCCCTACTTTATTATACGTGAATGCATAAAGAATGTTAATTGAATCCATTTCAAATACCCAGAGCAAACGAGCCACTCGATAGAGACAAGCTGGGAAGGGAGCGATTCAGGCTGTCAGCTCCCCGGGCCTTTCCTGAATCCTCCCTCCTGTACCCACCAGGCGAGTACGGGAAATTTGTTCATTTATTGCTGCTTAATAATATATACCCATGCACTGTGCATCCCGAGCTGTTTGCATTGTCAAGTCATGTGCACTGACGCGGAAGCTTCGCGGTCCCCTGTGTTGCTGCTGGTGCCATCTCCGAGCATGTGCCTAACCATGACTTGATGGAGCGAAGGCAGAGATGCAGCAGAATTGAAAAATGACTGGGGGAGCCCAACCAGAGCTCTCTGTCACCGTCCCGAGAATTGCTGGACTGTGTTAATTGAGCATCTATAAGGGACACGCACAGGAGTAGATCCTCTCCCTGCAATTAAAGCAGCAACACTGGCTTCGTTTTGAAGGCCGGCCAAATTTTGCTTCAGTGATTTCTAGGAGGGTTGTCCTAGTGGCAGTCTCATCTCCCATGAAGAATTGTCCTTGTCTCAGTCTAGCCATCTCCAAAAAATAATCAGCTTAAAACAGAAGAAAGTGTCATATCAGAGAAATAGAACACTCCTTGAATTTAATTTTCCTTTTTCCAGCCAGCCCCTTTTGATCTGCTGTGCTGCCACAGACACACAGGGACATGAAGGACCTTTCCCAGGATTCACCACTGTCTCAACAGCTCCCCATTGGATCCGTGTCTCTTGACATCCTCTGAACTTGGAGGCCAGGTTTATAGGGGGGTTTTGAAGGACAGATTTGCTCCCTTATCTTATACATGGGTTTCTTCCTTCCTTCTTGTGTTTCCCAAGGGAGCTGCTTGCAATCCATGTTTTCAGTGGTGAACAGAGCCCGTGTCGTGTCTCTTCACAAGATTTCTCCCAGCCCCAGTTACTTAGTTACTTGGAAAACCCCTTCTAGCTCCCTGGTGAGGACACTGCTGGTGAGTCTCCTCTGCACACAGCTCCTGGCCAGGCAGCTCAGCAGGCTGCCAGGTGCTGCACGCCTGCTCATGGGACACAGCTTGGGATCTGAGTGCAGGTGTGGGAACATCCCTCAGCATCTCCAGGTGCACCCTCCTCGGCAGTGAATTATCCGTAAGGAACCTCGCTCACCATCACGGATGGATTACCCACCGGACCAAAGCTGGACCTTCCTCATCCACTCACTAGAGATGGGCACTTTGCGAGGGACCAGTGTGAAAATCAACGCAGGACAAGAGCCCAGTCCCATGTTTCCTACATCCCAGCCCAGCAGGCATCAGCATCCTCCCCGCACTGGTGTCCCCTCCACCTGCAATCAGCACCCAGCTCTGCCTCCAGCCCTGGAGCATCCTCTTCCCAGTCCCCCAGCGGCCAGAAGAGGGTGGCATCAATCCCTGCCCGTTTTGCAAAGCAAGGCCGGAGTCTTCTCTTGGCCATTTGCTAAACAGCTGGAGCGCTCCCTGTATCCAAGGAAACCTNCCCAGCCCAGCAGGCATCAGCATCCTCCCCGCACTGGTGTCCCCTCCACCTGCAATCAGCACCCAGCTCTGCCTCCAGCCCTGGAGCATCCTCTTCCCAGTCCCCCAGCGGCCAGAAGAGGGTGGCATCAATCCCTGCCCGTTTTGCAAAGCAAGGCCGGAGTCTTCTCTTGGCCATTTGCTAAACAGCTGGAGTGCTCCCTGTATCCAAGGAAACCTGCCTTAACCTGCTGCTTACAGGGAGGCTCCAGTTGGACAAGTTTCTCTCGGCTCCCAGTGCTCCCGGGTTAAGGTTTTGGGAGGTCTGTGAGGTGAGATCTGCCTTTTTCTTGCCCTCCCAATCTGTTGTGCTCCCCACTTTGGAAATTGAGCCTGAGTAGAACAGAATGGGAAAACCCCGGCTTTCCTCATTTTTTTGCCACTTAGTTGCAGTTCCACAAAAACGGAGGCAGAGCCTGGAGGCTGTTTTCTGCTTCTGTTTCATTTTCCTTTCTTCTTCTTCCCTACTCCCAAAACTTCCAGTGGGCGAAGTGCAGTGTAACCACCCACCACAGAGATGCTCTGTGCTGCATCTTCAGCTGGGGTCAGGTGTGGGAGCTGAGCATCACCGGGGGAGATGTGTATGAGAACTTGGGAGGAGGTGGAAAGAATCAAAATCCAGGAACTCTGGAGAGGCTGGGAGAAACCTGTGACACTGGAAGTGTCTGTGGCTGTATCTGGGACCTTCCACCTCTCTCCCAAAGCAGGGACGCTTGCAAGCAGCAGGTGCAGCAGAAAGCAGGCAATGCTCTCAGGTTTGGCTAGACCCTTTCTCTTCCACTGGCCTGTGTTTACTCTCCAGATGTGGTTGTCAGCAGCTCCTTGTCCTGCCAAACCATTGATACAAGCCCTGATGCTCCAGAGGACAGGTCTCTGCAGCACTGGAACCCATCCCATCCCATCCCATCCCATCCCATCCCATCCCATCCCATCCCATCCCATCCCACGTGATGCTGTCAGCATCCCACACCCTGCATCCCTGCTCCTCCTGCTTTGTTCCTGCCGTCCCTTCTCCTCTCTCAAAGCAGCACTGATCCCAGTTCTCCTTCAGAAAGCTCACAGTAAAAAAATTCCCCTTTTCCTTCCCCATCTCTCCTGCATGGCAGCTGGGTGCCGCAGGAGGGTAGGAGAAAACCAGAGCCCTGTGAGGTGGATCAGAGCAGCTGTGAGCTCATCCTGGGGCTGCAGGAGGGGCTGCAGGGGTGGGAGAAGGTGGGGAAAGCCCAAGGAACAAGCCCAGGGCATTTTGCCCAAAGGCAATTTCGGCAGAGAAGGGCTGGAGGCCAGTACCGGGTTTTCCCAGGTTTAGGGGCAGCATGCTGAGGCGAGCAAGGAGGAAAGAACTTCTGTCTTTCCTCCTTCCTGTCCCCATCGCACTTGGCCACCGCAGCCCCAGACAGACACTGGGATCACCCGCCTGCCCTGGTGCCGGCGGGCACGGCTCCGGTGCCTTGTTTGGCTCTGGCAGCGTCTCGCTTTACACCGGCACATCCCGTTACTGCATCCCCGAGCAGCTCCGGGAGGATAAATGGCGCTCTGGGAGCTGGAGGCAGCTCCTCTCCCTCCAGCACACCCATCACGATGGTGCAGTAATGGCTGGGCTGTGCTAAAAGCCTTTTCCTGCCCGCGCTGGAGCGGGGCCGGCGCTTTCCCAGAGCCGGGTTAATGCAGCGGCAGCTCCGGAGGCGCAGCCCTGAGCGGGGTTAACGCAGCGCTCCCCCCGCAGCTCCCCGCGCTGCCGGGAGGTTAAACCCTGCCTTGGCCTCGCAGGAGCCGCTCGGTCTCCAAGCCAAGGCGAGAGTGCCAAGGCTTCTCGCTCCAGGGTGAAGCGCTTCTCCGGCTTTCCCTGAGGTGGCAGCGCGCATCCCGGCACCGCCGCGTCCTCCCGCGGCCCGAGCGCTGGGCTCCGAGCGTCCCCCTGCCCCCCAAGGCACCCAGCGCTGTGTTCCGTGCCTCAGGCTCCATCCGTGACACCCCGCAGCCCCGCCTCGCCCCGAGCGGCTGCCGGGGGACCCAGCGCACCGCGACACTGGTGGCATCGACCCGCCACCGGCGGCAACAGGGATACCTACACAGTGCCAGGGAGGAGGCACTGGGGGGCTGGCAGTGAAGAAGAGCTTGAAGACAGGGTCGAGAGGTTTGACAGGCTTCCAGGGTCTGGTTAACACGAGGAAAGGTGCTGGAGAAGCATAGAAAGCTGGAAAAAAGCTTATCTTGGTTTTCCACCAATAGTGAGAAACCAACGTTATTGCTTTGTGTTGGTGTGGAGAAGCTTTAAAGGGTGACAAGAGGGTGTCAGGAAGCCTTGAAGGCAAAGAAAGGACACTTTGCATGCCAGCCTGGTGTTTTCGCTCCTGGTTTGCAAGATGGGTCCTCAGCATTTCCTGTGCAGTGCAGTTTGACTCGGGGCTGGCCAAGGGAATGTGCCCTGCAAGGGCAGACCCTGGCCATGGCAGCAGGCAGGCTCCTTCACCCAGGGAGCCCCAGTGCCACCCTGTAGCCCTGCAGCTGCTGGGATGCCCCTTGGGCTCTCCTCCACCTGTAGCAGAGGCCCAAGCTCTTGTAGAAGTGTTGGTGTGCAGTCTGTGGGCTGGTTGCTGGCTATGTGATCCTCCGGCCTTCCAGGCCACGGTGGCCAAAGCAGGTTAAAAACTATCTGGCTGGCAAAAATACCCTGTAATTTCCTCTCTCTCTGATCACGAAGTGCCCCCTTAGGAATGCCAGACAGCCCCGGGCAGCAGGCACAGATTTGGATTTACTTCTGTTGTTCAGACCAAACAGCTGCTAAGGGCGTCAGTTATACAGACATGATGATGTTGTCGCTTTATGTATCATTTTTATTTCATTGCTCTCCAATGTTTGTAATACCCCGGAGCTCAGAAGCTTAAATAACAGTTCTCCCCATATTGATTTTATCCTTCGCCATTTGGCACTCATTCATTCCTTTCCCTTTGAGTTCCTAATAACCGGGATTTTAGCTGAGCAGCATCCCTCTCCTTGCTTGGGCAGTGGCTGTGGCCAGCCAGAGGTGGCAGGGGAAGGGGAGGGAGCAGGACAGTAGTGTTCTTCAGAGATGAGGCTAATGCATATCTGATGCTACATTGCCTCTTGGACCCCTCCTT
>VYXC01007095.1:2271672-2292024 GCA_013397175.1 Platysteira castanea | reverse complement strand
GGTGTGGTGAGAAGGTGTTGCTGGGCAAGAGGTGCCTGGTTGGGGTCATGAGCTACCCTCCGAGACCAGCTTCTGGCTATGATCNTGGAGGGTATTGGCCCAGCCAAAGCGGGTGCGGTGAGAAGGTGTTGTTGGGAAGAGGTGCCTGGTCGGGGTCATGAGCTACCCTCTGAGACCAGCTTCTGGCTGTGATTCTACAGGGAAGCCTCTAATACCTCTGTGCATTTTACTGGTGGGGAAGCTGAGGCACAGAGCAGAGGTAGAACAGCCCTGCAAGCAGCAGAGTGAGGATGGAGATCCCTTAGTCCAGCACTGGCCAGGGTTTAGGGAGAGGCCAAGCATGGAGGGAGGGATAAACAAAGTTGTTCTATTGGTCCTGTTGTGTTTAGCAGACATGAGAGAGGTCCATGGAGAAATCCTGGAGGTAGTGGCAGGAGGGCACAGGCTGAGAGCTGTGTCTGGAGGCCTCCAGGGTAGGTGCGATGTTCTTTGCTCCTTTGGTTAAACCTCTGCTGCACAGCTTGGATGGAGGTTGGAGAGCTAAAGAGGCCACAGGTCCTTCTCCAAGGGGGGAAGGCTGAGGAGGTGTGAGACTGAGCAAGAGTGAGTGGGGGCAGGAATCTGGCCTTGGCCCTGTAACATCCTCCATGTGCAGCTCCTGGGATTATCTCATTTTCCCTGGCAGCTGGGCCAAAGAGGGGCTGGTTATTTCCCTGCTGGCTACTGCCAAGGGCTGCCAGCATGATGGAAAGGCTGTGACACCCTGTGGTCCTGCAAAGCAACAGCAAATGAACCCCCAGCATCATGTCAGGGGCAACATTTGGGTGGATGTGTGTTGGGGAGTGGGTGATGGATCATGAGTTAGAGCCATGGTACAGCTCAGGACCTGGGCTTAAGGGGGTCTAAAATCTCTCTGGATTCCCCTTGGAACACTGCACAGAATTCAGTGCCCAGCTAACAGGGCTGCTCCACCAGCCCTGCTGTGCTGTGTCCTTGGGTACCCCCATCCTCCACGTACCACCGGGTTTCCACACCTGTGCTGTGCTTGCCTGGAAGGGTGGCACCAGCAAAACATGTGCTGTATTTTTAGCTTGTTTTGCTGTGCTGCAGCAGTTGAGGAGCTGGAGGAGAAGCCAGAGCCATGTGTACAGCCAGCTTTCCTCCAGCTGCCACCCAGTGCTTTGGGATGGTGGATAATGGAGCCTGGTAGTGACTGTGCCCTTCCTGTACCCACATGTGACATCACTGCCAGCCTGCCTAACTAAAAACTGCCTTTTTAATTAAAAACACAAGTCCCAGCAGTGGAGCAGGGAGGTCAGGAAGGATTCCCAAGGGAGTTTGGTGGCACAGATGTGCAACTCGGGGTGCTTATTCTTGACTACAGTGCTTGTTGAAATGACAACTAAATGGTCTTGGGATCCCAGGGAAGGATGCAGGGAGATGCTGAGCCCAAGTGCTACCCCTCATGCAACCTCTTGTCTGCAGCTCTCCTACAGCTCTCTGCTGGGCTCAGTTGTGCTGGCAAGGGGACAGGGCACTGGTGCCTTTGCTGGCTGCTCTACGCTGTCCCTGGGGGACTGGGAAGTGGGTAGGAGCAGATGTGAGCACAGTCAAGTCCCCATCCTTCTGGGCTGTGGAAGGCTGTCCCTTAACTAGTTCTCACCAGGAGGTTCCCACTAGGAAATGTTAATGTGGAAATGCTCAAACAGATGCTGGGAGTCTGAGTGCTGCCGAGGACCCTGCGTGCTCAGGATTTTGCCAGGGTAAATTAGGAACGTGAATGCTCAGCTGAGCTGCAGCAATGCCAGGCTCTGACTCCTGACCCTGCTGGGACATGAAGCCACATGGGGGAGATCTCGGGTGCCTGCAGCTGCTGACTTTCCTTCTGCTCCTGGAGCAGCTCCGGCCTCATCCCCCATCCCATGCTCTCCATGGAAATGCTGTCCAGTGACCTGGGCTGGGAACAAGGAGTCCTGGCTCTCCAGCCTGTGATCCAGCTGTGCAAATGCTCCCTTGGGCTGCCTGCCCTCCTCCTGCCTGCTCCTAACCCAGGCAGACAAGGCCAGTTTGGGTATCCCTTGTGTCCCTCCCAGAACAGATGGGATTGCCCGTGGGGAGCTCTGTGACTTGTGTGGCTGGAAAAGTCTCTCTTGTCCCCAAAACTCTTTCCGCCAGGATGTGGATGGGTGTTCCTGGGGCAGTGAGATGGGTCCTGGCTTTGTCTGTCTCATGCCTTGCCTGTGCTCTCCCAGCCAAAATATAATCCCAGAAAAAGTAAGGTGAAAGCCCCCGAGTCACTTGGTGGCTGCTGCTGAGCAGCCTGTGGAACAAGCTAAGTTCAGTGGGACACAGGGCAAGGATGCTGTGTGCTCCCAGCTCCCCAGCCTGCTGAGAGCATCCCTTCCTCCTGGGGCTCTCTTTGTGCCTCTTCAGAGAAGCTGAATGTTACTGGGGACTATTTCCTCTTTTGAGCCTCACACGGGCTCTGGACACATCTGTGCTTCAGCCATCTCACAGGCTGTCCCAGACTCGGCAGGAGAGGGGGCAGAGTAGCACAGAGCTGAATCAGCATCAGAGCATCTCCCTTGGGAAATGCTGTGCCCCTCATTTCAGGTCGGGGCAGATGCTGAAGAGTGTCCTCGGTAGCATCAAAGCAAAGCCTGAGCCCGAGGAGTGCGAGCCAGGCACCTGCACAGTGCAGGGATGCCGGCTGAGCACGGAGGGGCAACAAGGAGCTCTGCAGGGCTGGCACTGTTGGGGTTAATGGCAAGGTGCAGGATACGGCTGGAGCGGGTTTTGGGAGAGGCAGAGCCTAAGGAGGCTGAAGAGGTGTCAGGTGGAAGAGCTGAGCTGTGGGTGTTGAGGGTTGTGTGTGAGGGAGGCAGCGGTCGCTGCTCCTTGCGAGATGCTGCATGTTGGTTTTGAGGAGAGGAGCTGGAACAGGGGAGCTCTCAGGTAAGACGCTGTGTGTCCTGGCTCTGGGCAGTTTGGAGGGATGTGAGTGGCTGTAGCTGGTCGCTGGAGCAGCCCTGGCTGCCGGTGTGGTGGTGGGCTGTGGTGATGTGTGCTGGTGTCTGTGTCCCCCTGGCACTTTGTGGCTTCATCCTCTGGCCCTTGGGAGCACAAGCCCTTGGCTCCTTGCTTGTAGCTGAGATCCCATCCCAGGGCTAAGAGGAACCACTGTGGGCACCCCTGCATGGAAATCCTCCCCTTGGTGTCTTGTCCTGCCTGTGCTCTCCTCCAGGACTTGATCACTGAGATGTCTGATGCTCCCAGCCTGCTGTTGCTTCATGTTGCCAATAAGGCTTTCCTTCCAGAAGGGATGGTGATGGGATCCTCAAGCTTTGTCCCAGGCTTGTCCCCAGACCCAGACAGACTGCCCAGCACCCAGCATGTTCTGGACTGCCCTGGCCCCGAGGGAAGGCTCCCTGCCTTCCTAAAGGCACGGGTAGCGTAGATTTATTTATTCAGAAACTTAATTAGCATCTTTAAATATTAAATAGTAAACAAACGGCGTCTAGTGGGATCAACATTTACAAGCAGGGATTTTTATTTTTTCTTCTCCTCTCTGGGACATGCACTTGTTTTTTAAGTGTTTGGGGAGGAGCAGCTGTGTGTGGGCTCTGGTTGATGGGTTAGGGATGGACCCACAGCACTGCTGGTGCAGGAGGGGGAGAAGACGGGGATGAAGGGGCAGGAGGGCTGGGGAGAAATGGGGCAGAGAAGCAGGGGTGTGTGCCTGGAGCACTGATGTTAGGGAATTGCAGAGCCAAGTGCTGGATTTTGGCGTTTCCTGCAGGATGTGTCATTCTCTCCTGCCCAGGCAGGTGGAAGGGGACAGGCAGGAGATGGAACCTCGGCACAGCTAATTGCAATCAAAAGGTGGTGGTACCTGCAAGGGGAGGTGGTTTGCAGCTGATCTGCATCTTATTATCTCTGCAAATGGAGGCCTGCCTGGTAGAAGATTACACTGGGGGTTATTTATTGGCAAAGCACTGTACAGTTTTAATTTTTCCTTTTTGCTTATTCAGGCTTTAGCTCCAGAGGAAAATAGCCTGGGGTGGCTTTGAAATGGATTCTCTCTGCCCCATTAACTTATTCAGTGAGTTTAATGGCCCTTTTTTTCTCTGAGCCTTGAAGCCATCATTAAAAGGCAGAGATTTATAAAAGCAAAGATACTCCTGAGCTTTAGTCAAACTTTGGAGGAGCGGGAGGGGGGCACTGGCGTTGCTGCTGTCTGTGGTTCTGGTGGTGCTGTGAGGTGGGTGTTGCTGTTGTGCCTCTCTGGAAGTTTCACAGGGATAAGAGGATCAGCTCGTTTGGGATGCTGCCCACATGTCTCTGCTGAGGATCTGTGGGATCAGCTGGGCTGGGAGCGAGTCCTCACCTGCAAACGATGGGATGTTATCCGGGCTCCTACACCGGGATATTGCCCGGTGTGACCTGTCTGGGCTGTAAAGCTGGACCTCTCCAGGCTGAAAGAGAGACACTTCTCTTGCTTTGTGTAGGCTGCTCGCAACTTTATTTTCACCTCTTTTATGCCGTGCCAGGGCTGGGCAGCGCTTGATGCTTTCATGGGTGTCTGTGGTCGGTGCTTGGAGCTGTTCCCCTCCGTCCCTCTCTCTGCTACTGCACCCCTGTGCTGAGCAGCCCAGTGCTGAGAGAGGCTGGGTGTCCCTGACAGGGATTGCACTTGTTCAGCATGTGGCCTCCTCTACCTGTTACACAGCAGGGGAGTGTCTGGAGAATGAGACTGAGGTGAAATGTCCGAGTGAACTCCCCCTTTTTTTGGCTCTTCTAGGATCAACCTCTCTGCTTTTTGTTTTGCAAGCCTCTTTTTGGGGAGGAAACATAGGAGCATGCAAGGTGTGGGTTGGCATTTTGCCTGGGGGCATCCTCCTGTTGGCATGGCTGAGGCTTTGGTGCCCAGGCCATGGCGTGCTGTGAATGTCCCTTCTGGAGGGCCAGCCTGTGTCTTGTACCACTGACAGGAAGCAGTGGCAGGGAAGAGCTGGGGGCAGCAGTCCTGGCTCACTCCTGGACGTTGAGCTGAGCTGTCATCTCCTGGGGTGGCAGAAGCCAGCCGTGGTGTGCTCCAAAGTGGTGATGTCACAGCATGGTGGGGTTTCTGTGCTGGGACAACTCATCCTATATATATCTTTCCTTTCCTTGCCCGCAGGGTGAGCAGGCCAGGTGTAACCCTTGTGTCTCTGTGCCCAGCCTGGCACCTGCCAGCTCACGGATGCTGCTAGGAGAGCCAGGGCTGGGAGCTTTGTGATAGCTGGCGACCCAAACACGCTGCCACCCCTCACGATGTGCACGGTATGCTCGAGGAGCGCGTCCCTCACCAGCCCTGCTGCAAGTCAGGAGTGGGGGGAAGATGCTGTGGGAGAGGGAAAGGACCTGCTTGCCCAAAGTGATGTGCCGAGTGTCACACGCGTGGGGCTGACCCCAATCCCTGGCTCCTGCCGAGTGCCAGAAGCAGCTGGAAAATGGGGCTGGAGAGCGGGTGACGTGACTGGAGTGTGTCTGCCCTGGTGGCTCTGGGGCTGGCTCACTGCCTCACCACGGGGTGGAGGGACAGTAGCCCATGACCTTGCCTGCCTGTCACCAGCCTGGCAGCCCCGTCCTGGCGGCAGGAGGAGCCTTGGCAGTGGGAGAAATGCTGCCTCTGCCAGCAGATGAGCTGGATCAGACCCTGGTGGGGAGGGACTGTGTGGATTGCCAGGAGGAAGGAAGGACCTCCAGCTCTCAGAGATGTCTGAGGGTTTGTTTGTAGCCTCCCTGGAGGCACTGACCACCAAGGCTGCCCTTGGAACACTGCCCTGGGGCGGTGGAGGGACAAGGACACGCTGCAATGACCCTGAGGTTGTTGTGGCCAAGCAGAAACCAGCTGCAGCATGCAGCCATGCTGGGAGAGGGATGGTTCCCCACGATGGCCTGTCTGTGACCTCCAGAACAAGGGGGAGGCTCCTTGGAGATCCATCAGCTCCCACATCCCTCCCCAGGTCAGAGCGGTCAGGGGAAGGAGACGCTCATTTCCTCATAAAGACCCATAAAATGCACTTCTCCCCTGCCCCCGTAAATCCTTGCATCCCCTGTGCCACCTGCTGTGTGAATTGCTGCTGACCCTGTAAATCACCCTCTGCTTTGCTCTGCCTTCCCTGAATCCAGCCCTTCCTTGTAAATCCTCTGTCCCCATCAGTTTTCTGCTGCCGACCCCCTTGCTCTGCCAGTGCTGTAAATCCTGAGCCCTGGGGTGATGGAGGGCAGCTGTCCCAGGATGGGTTAATCCCTCCCACCAGCTCCTTCAGGACTCACTTGCCAGTGGGAGCTGGTGGAGGACATTTTGCCCGGCTGCCTGTGGGGAAGGTCATCCTCGTGCTGCCAGCAGGGCTGGGCTGTCATCTTCAGCTGGGCTGCAGCCAGCTGGCTGTAAGCTGGAGGGTGTTGGTATCCCAGCCCTCAGCAGGGCTCCTGGGGATGGCTGCTCCCCCAGGACACGTTTCTGATATGTAAAAATAGCTGGAGTCAAGAGAAAATCTCCTATTATCCCTTGAGTGCTTGGGGTCATGCCATAGCTTAGCTTCACCATGCCCCTGTGTAAGCTCCCTTCAGTGGGCACTGAAGGAGCTGTGGGCAGCAGAGGTCCCTTGTGTAATGGAGAATTATCACCTGGGCTTCTGCTGGATGCTGATGCCCTGTTTCTGAGCCTTGAGCTGCTGGGATGACCGTGCTGTGTTTTTTCCCCTGGAACAGCACGTAGCAGCTGAGGCAAAGGGTCTGACAGAGACCTGACCTGAGGGAGGTGTGGGAAGCCGAACATCAGCTCAGTGCCATGCCCTGGGTGTGCTGGGCTGTGCCAGGGTGTGCCAGGGGAGGTGTCTGTGGGAAGGCTGTGTCTGGAGCTCATGGCCTGTCCTGGATACAGGCTGGTAGTGCTGCTGCTTGGCTGTGGCTGGCTGGGGCGTCCCGAGGGTGTGCAGGCAGCTGGCACCCAGGCAGGTGTTGTTTGGGGTACAAATTACTGAGTCTTTCTGAGCCTTGGTGAGCAGAAACCGGTGACACTCCAACAGAGCTGCCTTTTTTGTCCTAACGAGCAGGAGGGAGTGATGCCCTGAAATGCAGGAGCAGCTCTGCCCTGCTCCCACGGAGGTCAGTGGAGCACACAGCAGTGGATGTGCAGGCAGAGCTGGGATGGGGTCACCCCTGGCAGTGTTTTGGGATGGTGCTGTCTGAAAAGCTGCTGTGTGAACACAGGGCTTAGAGAGTTCTGCTTGGCTCACCGAGGAGGAAAATGCTGCAGGAGAGCTGAGTGCCTTGTGGTGTGGCTTTCTGAGTACCTCAGCCCTCGAGGTATGAGTGGGAAACTGGGGTACCAGCCTAGAGCAGGGCAGTGCAGCCTTTCCTGACCTTTCTCTGCAAGCCCCAGGCCTGGAGGAGCTCCTCAGCTGCCTGAGTGGCTCAGGTCTGGTTCAGGTGCAGAAGTGCTGGCCCTGACCCAGCATGGACTGTGTGTGTCCCCTGGACAGCCACCAACCTGTGTCACTCGTGGCTCAGCTCTCCCTGATCTCCCCCAGTGTGGCTGCCAGAAGCTTTGCAAGGAAAATGTGGAGATGCTCAGGCTGACTGATTCAGGCATTAATATTAACTGTTGGTGATGCTCTGCGATGGACCTGGGCTTGACCCAGCTGGGTGTTTCCTTTAGAGCTTTCTCCTGCTGCCAAACGATTTTTTTTTCAATTAGCTTTTCTCCTGTATCTTGTGTCTGAGTTGTGTATTAACACTGGGCTTATGATGCTGCTGTGCTCTGGCTTTGGGAGGAGGGTGGAGGAGATGATGAGTGTGGTGGGAGCACAGGGATGCTAAACAGCAGTGGGAAAGGCAGGGGGCAGCGGAGGAGAGCAGAGGCAGATTTTCAAAATCCATATAAATAGCAAAAATAAATTTCCAGCAAACGCTTCCAGTCCTGCAGTATTAAGAAAGTGAAGCACTAGAGGATAAGGAAAGCATGAGCAATAACAGCAGGGATTTAGAAAGAATAAATCTTGCCAGACAAACCTGATTGCTTTTTCTTTTTGATGGAATCACGAAATTAGTGGCTGAGCAGAACGTGGAAATCCTAATATATTTGGATTTAGCAAAGCATTTGATATAGTGTCTCACCAAATCTTACTCTCAAAATTAGTTCAGTTTGCCTTGGATACGACTCTGCCAAATGGACTGAGAACTGGCTTAGGGCCCTAAATTCATAGTGATGGGCTGTGTTTGGGGAGAGGGGGAGCTGTGGGAGCAGAGCTACGACCTGGCTATTCTCACTGAAAAAAATGCAAAGCAAAACAACAGAAAAGCCCCAAAATAATAATAAAAAAATCCAGGAATGCGGTCTCAGTTTAAGGCACCTTATTATGGGAACGCTGACAAACTGGAGAGAGTTCAGAAGCAAAGAGTGGGGGGAAAAAAGGCATCAGAGGGGTCAGATTACCCGCAGAGGGAGGCTGGGAGCTGAGAAATCCCAGGGCTGGAGGCATTTCAGGGAGGAGCAGGTGGAGGCCAGTGGGGCTGGGATGGATATTTGGGACCTGGCAGGGAGCAGCACCTCAGGGCCTTCGCCCCCGCGCAGCGGGGACTCGCTGAGCTCCCATTTCACGGCCCTTTCCAGATATTATCGGATAAGCAGGGAGAATATTCACCGTGACTGTCAGAAAGAACATCCCTGACCGGGGGAGCTGGGCACGTTTCCTGAGGGAAAATCTTGAGTCTTGGAACAAGCACGAGGAGATGGCCCTGGGTGATTTGTGTCAGTAGATGGGGATTTTTTTTTCCTGGATTGTGGACTTGGATGGGAAGCTGAGAGCTGATTGTAGCTGCTTTGAGGTGCTGCCTCCTGCAATATTTATCTGCACCTCACAGGCATTTATTTATCGTCGGGGAAAAGGTTGGGAAACTGCTGGTGGCAGCTGGAATGCAGATGTGTCCCCAAGGGAGGACGGCCAAGTCCCTTCATGTTTAGAGCTTCTGGAAAGGTGGTGACCCTCTGGTCACTTTGCAGAGGAAGGACAGGACAGCTTGATGCTGCTCACAGGACTTTTTGTGTGAGGAGCTGTCTGTAGAAGCAGGGAAGGGTGAGGTCTTTGGCAGGTTCATCCACGAAGCAGTCTGTCCAGCGTGCTGAGCTCCAAGAGTCCTTCAGCTCTCAGCTGGGGCCTGGAAAGGGATGCTGAGTGTGTGGAGGCTCTTGGCATAACTGCAAGGTTCCCACAAGGTGAGGGAACCCGTGGTTGTCAGTGGTGGCTGCTCTGGATCATTTGGATGCTACCAGGGCCACTGCCCCGATGGCTTGGTTGAGCCAGGCTTTTCGGTTTGCCTTTTAAAGCAAATCTGTGCCTTTTGATACAACTGCAAAGAAACTTTCAGTATGGGAAATGTAGCTTGCTAGAGGGAATGTTGCTTTGCCTAGGGAACAGCCACCCTTGTGAGCCAGTGTGGTGGGGCAGGAATTAGCTGGGATGAACCAGAGCTGGGGAGAAAGCCACGGAGCAGAGCTTCCATGAAGGGCTCCTAGAAGGTGGGGTGGCCTTGTGTTGGTGTCCTGCTCTCCCTGTGAGAGCACAGGGTTTCATCAGCCCCACATGGTCCTTCAAGCGATCCCCTGCTTCGCTTTTCTCCCTGCCCAGAGCTGAGCCTGCTGGGATGGGGCTGAACCAGGCAAAGTTTGGGAGGTATTTTTAGCTGTTCTAATTGTGGCAAATAAATGCCATTCTTACTTGTTGGGATTGAGCTATGGCTAAATCACAGCTAGTTCTAATGATGATAATTACCGGATTTCAATATTTATAGAAACGGGTGCTTCCTTCGTATTGGCAGATGCTGCTGCGCTCTCACCTTCACAGATCGAAACCTTGGCTCATTATCGCTGCACCTATTTATTTACTTGCACATCTTTTAACCCACAGATGACACCACACGAGAGATCTGAAAAGATGTGGGCCCAGTGCAGATGCTGTCGTCTTTGGGTAGCAGCTGTGGCATGAATAGGGAAGCACCTCCCGAGGACCTGTGGGTTGGATCCTTGCTTTTTGGGAGCTCATGAGAGATGTTCTCAGGGCTGCAAGCTTGCCTGGTTCTTCCAGGGCTTAGCCCTCAAGGGGTGGCTGTGGCTGTGCATATTTTCGCCTGCGTTAGAGCGGTGGATGCTGCCTCAGATTCCTGTGTGCACCAGCACACGTACGCGCTGGAACTGGGACAGAGCTGAAAGGTGAGGCTACACAAACAGCTCCTGTGATGCTGGACTTGGAGGAGCTTGTGGGAAAGGCTCTGGGAGGTTCCTGCCTGCAGCAGCTTCTGGATGTCTTGATTTAGCAACATTGCTCTCCACTCTGGTACTGCAGAATGCAAAGAACCTCTAGGAGCATATGGGTGCAGAGCCATGCGTTTGGGTGGCACAGGTGCCATCCCCTAAGCCTGGGATGAAGATGCAGATCCCCCTGGGCTGTGTCAAACCAGCCCCGCTGGGTGATCACAGCCTGTGGATCCTCACTGGTATCCAGCCTCATACACCCAATGGGTCTGAGACTCCCTCCCTGAGCAAGGTGTAGAAAAGATTCACTTATTCAATTTGCTATCTCTCCAGTGCCACATAAGCTGTATTGATAAATTAATCTTATATTGTTGTGACTAAACAGCCCTGCAATTTTTTACACTGTGCAGTCTAATCTGTCTTGACAGCTGTATCATTAGTTTATATTTGTTGTAATCTTATTCACTGTGCTGGCTGTGGGGAGTTTTTATTTGAGGCGCTGTGCCGCTATGCAGGCAATGGGCACAGCTCTCTGCTGGGCATCTCGGGGTGCTGTGGGGTGCACCCAGGCAGCCACCTGCTGCTGGTTCTATTTAATTCTATTAAGTTCTGCTCTGCTGCCTAATAGCAGAGTCTTCCTGGTAGCAGCATGCACAGAGCTGACTGGGCCCCACCAAAGCATCCCTGCTGCTGTGGTTTTGATGGGGACCTCAGAGTTGGGGTAGAGACGGAGAAAATGTGGATGTTGGAGGAACGGCCTCTTAGGGCATCCTGAAAGTTCTGCTGTGTGATGAGAGATAAGTTGTTTACTTAGCCCGTGGTTTAGTTTTCTGTGGTATGGGATGGTCCCTGCTCTGTTGCTGAGGTTACCTCTGGGTCACAGAGGATAAAGGGACTGTCGGGCTGGGACTGCACAGTCTGTGTGGCCTTTGGAGATGTTGCAGGAGGGGTGGTGATATGCACTGGCATAGTGTCGTGAGTTGGAGGTGACAGTGGCACAGAGTCACGGGTAGCTGGCTGCTCCCCTGGCTTCAGCCAGGGTTTGCTGTCCCTGGTCCAAGTGGGGCTGATTCAGGTCTCTGTTGATTTTATAGAGTCCTTTTGCTTTGAAGGCAGCTTTGCATGCATGTTCTCTCAATAACTTCTCCCCAAAACTCTGCAGCAAAACGATTTGGGTTGGTGCAATGAGATTTCTGCCAGCAGAGAGCAAAAGACTGCATTGCCTGGGCATGGGATTGGGGGTGGGAGGCATTTCAGCTGCGGCTTTCTGCTTTATGTCTTGAACTTGCTAAATTTGGGTGGGAAAGAACAACTGCTGGAGTGCAGGCTTCTATTATTTGCAGCATCTCTGACCAGGCATGGATGGCTCACTAACAGCTCAAGCCCAACTTTCTCTCCTGAGTGCATTCTTTTGGGAGAGCATTTGGGCTCTGGCAAGGTGCTCCCAAAGCAGGTGTGTAGGTGTGCACCTTGCAGCCCGATGGTGCAAATTGTTCTTCAGCCCTGTGAACAGGGTGGTGCACCTGTAACGCAGGGTCCAGCAGCTCTCTGTGCTGTGCTCAGATTCCCCTGGGACCAGTGATGTGTGAGCCCAGGGGATGTGCCACAGCACCTCCTGGTGCTGTGCTGGTGCTGCCCGTGTGGTTCCCCCTCTGCAGGCAGGTCTGGGAGCAGAGGCTGGGATGTGATGTGTGACAGCCCCAGTGGTTTTGTGTAGGGCTGGCAGGGGAGGATGGTAAAGCTTGGTGAGATAGGCATGGTGGTGTCAGCTTTGAGTGTAGGGAAGTCTCTGTTCCAGGGGATGAACGCTTGGTAAAACATCTGTAACCTACTCATGGCCAAGCTTGCAGTGATGATGTGAAAGGGGTTTTTCACGTGTGCTGGTCCACGATGAGTGCTGGTGGGGGTCTGGTGGTGTAACTGCCCCCCATGCAGCTTGGAAGCTCCTTGCTGTAGCACCAGGTTGCACCAGAGTTAAGCTGCCAGTAGTGATGCGATCTCTGGTTGGGAATGGCTGGGGACAGCCCCGATAGTGGCTGAAACCTTGGTTTGCATTCTGCAGCCAGGAGAGCCTCCTGCTGTCATTCGTCATGGGCTGCAGCTGGTGACAAGGTGACAGATGCCAGCAGGCTGGATACAGCTACTCAGCATGGCCAGAGGCAGGAGGTGTCCACACTGCTGGTAGAGGCATCACATCCTCCCTCTCTCCCGGCTGGGTGGGGTGATGGAGATGGGATCCCTGGCACCTACCCTAAACCTGGGGTGGATGGCAGCAGCACCTCCCTGTGCATGCAGTGCTGCTGGCCCATGCCCACTCCCATGCAGAAGATGCATTTCCCACTCAGCTGGCCTCCGGTTCCTGGGGACCTTGCTCCAAGCTCCAGTGGTAAAGGATAATCCATGGTCTGCAAGGACTCTGCCGGTGTTTTCAGCAAGGAATTGACTCGTGGTGTCAAACCTGAATGTTCTGCAGGGCTCTGAGGTGGGAGGCAGTGCCTCAGTGTGTGAAGTGGGCCCGCTGGAGCATGGAGCAACTGCCCAACGTGCTGCTCTCTTTGCCACATGGGAAGGATTTCTGTTCTACCCTCCAGCCCTCTTCACAGCACTTGATGGCTGCTGTTCACACCCTGCTTGCTGGTTAGCTTCATGTCAGAGCTGGGAGTGCAGAGCGGGCAGGAGAAGCCTCCCTGGAGGCTGCATCAGTGGCAGGGCCTGTGACAAAGCTCAGCTCTGCTCCTGCTGCCCTTCTCTGCGGCCACCTCCTGCTCCAGGTGAGGGTGTTGCTGGGGCAAATTGCAGCTTTTTGCTGCTCATAACCCTCTCATCCCTTAAGCAGTGTGAGAGCGTCTCAATTATAATTTAAACCTGTTTATCCCTGGGTGAATTGCAAGTCCCTGCCCTTGACTCCCAGATGGGTCTCACTCATCCATCAGTGCCAAACATTGCTTTAAGCTCAGGGTATTCCCTGTGCAACTTGGAGTATCCTCCAGTGCTGCCAGATCCTAAGAACTGGTGTGAACTGGGAGCCACAGGGAGTTTTGGCCAGTACTGCTATGCTCCACCCATACTGATGAGACTATTTCCATAGCAACTACAGGATTTTTCAAAGGGGAGTTAGGGGAAAGATGTGAAAAGCCAAAACCAGCCCAGCTTAAAACCATCACGGGCAGAATCTGTTGGTCAGTGTTGGGGGTTGCTTCAGGAGATCTTGTGTTGCCTCTCGCCCAGAAATTCTCTGGCTCTGTGTGTTTGTGTGGGACCTCACGGCCGGGCAGCCCTGATGCTCCCACCACCCAAAATGTGGAAGTGGGAGCTGGTGCTTGCATTGCACAGCTGGGGAAGGTCGGGATGCCCTCATGGGGCAGCTGTGCCAGGGCTTTGGGGCTGGCAAGGGGCAGGAGCGTTCAGAGCTGGCTGTGTGCTGCTGCTCTCGGGGGAGCCATGGAGGATGTCGCAGCTGCTGATGCACAGAGTCATTTCCCAAGCTGGTGGCATTGCTGTGCTCACTGCCAGCAAGGGGATTTCAGTGGTGCTGGGGGCTGTGCCAGCTCAGGTGGGAGTCAGGAATGTCTTACACCTGTTCCTGCTTTCCTGTAGGGTCCAGAGCCCTGGGGAGGGAGCTGCAGCTTCTGGACTTGGAGCATCCCAGTGCTGCTTTGTCTCTAGGCTCTGCTCTCTCCTCTGTCCTTATCCTGCTTCCTTCACTTCTGTCTCCTGCCCTCTCTGAGAGCCAGCAAAACATCTGGAAGGGCTGTAAATGATGATTTTGGGGCAGAAAACTTTGGTAGTGTGGTGACAGGTGCAAGCCTGGCATGGGGACACTGAGCATCCTGTCCCAGGGGCTGAATCTGAGCCTCAGCATTGCAGTAGGAGAGATCAGAGCGTGGCCTGACCCGGTGATGTTGGAGATATCTGTGGCTTTCTTGGTGGCTTGAGTTTGGGGGCTCTGGGCAGGTCTGGCTGCCTGGTGAGCTTGCAGGTGTCTGAGGGGCTGCTGGGCCCCCGAGGAGCTTGGTGCGGGGAGGCTGAGTGAGGGCAGCGTGGGCTGATATCAAAGTGAAGGTGGGTGACACCTGGTCCGAGCACTCCAGCTGCAAATGAGGGAGCACAAAGGCAGCCCTTCTCCACCCCACTGCAATCCCCACAGCGGGAGGAGGAGCTGGCTGCAGAAGGGCTGTCCCTGCCAGCTGCTGTCCCGGGTAAGCCCAGCCTGGCACACGGTGTGGGTTCTGGGGCCCAGCTGCTGCTGGCTGTGAGCGAGCCAGCCCCGCTCCCCGGAGGGCTGCCTGCTCTGGGGGCAGACAGTGTTCGTATTCTTTGTGCAGAGTGTTTTCCTTTGCTGATAAGCCTCTGGGCTCAGGTAGTTTGCTTTGAGGATGGGTTGGTGCTGGGACTCTCTGGGCCCTCCATCTGCTCAGGGGAAGAAACAAAGTTTGAGCGATTCTTTGCAAAAATAAACAAAAAACAATGAAACAATATCTCCCTGGAGGGACTTTGTCTGACTCTCTGCTTTCTGCCATCAAAATTGTTCCATGACCTTAAATGGCACCAAAAAGACACGTGTCCTGTTAAACACATCTTCAGAGCAAGTGGCAAAAGGGCAAGCGATGTCAGGAGGTGCATTGTAACTTCCTTGCTCCCTGCCTCTCCTCAATTACTACTGAGCAGGACCTTTGGATTCCTCAAATGCCCCTGTGAGATTTTATACCTGTCAGTTTAATGCCAGCCGCCCAGAAATCCTTCAGCAGCAGGAGGCTCATATTCAGGAGCAGAAAGCTTTCAGGCTCATCATATTTTTGCTTGCCTCGTGGATGTCACTATGTGTCACTGCTGTGGCCTTAAACCTCTGTGCAAAGCCCCAAGGCCCAGTGATGAACAACATCCTCAAATGGTGCAAGGAGACCCTGCCAGTGCAGGGTGGGGATATCACTGCTGGGTTAATGTTTGCCACGTGTTGGCCACGCTGCAGTAGCTCAGGCTGTGTCCTCCTGCCTTGCTCCTGGTGTAAAACAAACCTGATCTCGTTAGCAGCCAGTGCAGCTCAACAGCAGCGTGTTTGGACAGTGTGAGCTCAGGGTTTCAGCCCACCTTTGGCCCTGGTGAAGGAAGAGCCCATGGCCAGTGAAGGGCTGGGGCTTGGTGTCCTGAGAAGCTGCAAGTCAAGATGTCAGGCAAGCAGAAGCTTCTTCACAGTTCAGCTATGCCTTTATCTAGAGGAATGGCAGATTGAGCTGAGAGAGGAGATAGAAACTGTCCCAGGATTTGGTGTTTGTGCAGCTGGATCAGCTCTAACACAACAGCCTGGTTAGCAGCGTCTCTGGCTGTCAGAGTGCCTTCTATAAGAGTTTTGCAAGGTGCTTTTTTGACGTTTATAAGAACAAAGTAGAGTGCTGGGAGAGGAGCTTTTAAAGTGTCTGTTGCCTCCTTGCTCTCCTTTCTTCCCCTCCCTGCCTCTTCCTGCCTGTGTCATGTTTATAGGCATGCTGGTTTGCTCTTCCTTTTCAGAGCCCGCTGACTTCCCACAAAATACCTGTTATCCTGGGAAGCCTTGAGCTCTGAGTCACCATGTCCTAATGAGTACATCCCCCTGCTCCTGAGTGATGCCTCTGTTCTTACACCTCTGCAATAAGAGCCAAGTCAGTGTGTGTGTGTTTGTGTCCCTTGTAGGAAAAGCTTAGTGGAGGGAAGGGAGGAGGTTGTTTTCATGGCTTTTCCTGGAGAAAAGGGGACCAAGGCCTTCTCCTGGGTGATGGAGGAGCCCCTCCATTGCTGCTGGGGAGGGTGGGCAGAGCTGGCTGTGATTGATTTGAAGTGCAGATAGAAGCCTCAGGGGATCACAGCAGCTGGGTCAAAAATAAACTGTATGGAGAATTTATCCAGTTCCTTGGCTTTTTGGGGAGCAGCCGGAAGCTGGGCAGACAGATCTGTGATGCTGTGGAGGTAACGAGGGCCTTGGAAAGTCTCCTTATAGGTCAGAGTTGCTCTGCCCATGGCTGTCCTGAGGACAGAGGCTGGGAGCCTGGCCTGTGGCCAGCCCAGCTGGGCATTGCTGCCTGCCTGTTTGAGCTTCGTAAACATCTGAGGCGCCAAAATGCTGGAGGATCAAAGTTCGGGCTCCTTGGGAGATGTTTAAGGGGGGAAAAAGTCCCAGCAGACTCACAGGAGCAGCATCCAAGTCCAAAAATATTGTCTCTCCCCTCGTCTTTCTTGGCCAGTGGCTTTCCCTGTGTTTGGGGTGTGTGGGAAAGATGGAAATGGGGTGAGCTGTACTATGAGGGTGGTAGAGTTGTGGGGGAGCAGAGGAGGTTAAAGGAGGACGGGGGACTGTGGGAGGGCACTGGATTTGGCTGCTGGGTGGTGCAGAGGCTGAGGCACCCTGAGGCACCACTCAGCTCCAAACTCTGGTTTTGGTGCTGCTTTCAGGACCCAGGCATGGGAGCATTGGAAAGGATCTGCCCAAAAATCTGCACCTACATCAAAACAGGGTTAGAGATGAAGCTCCTGTGGATGTAAAACTCCCAAACTGAGACTCACGTGGTGTCTGTGGTTTTGGGGAAGTGCACTTTCGGGTTTGCGTGGGTGGGTGGCAGCAGGTCTGGATTAAGGATCGCCGCCCCCTCCAGCCATGGCACTTGTACAGTCCCATTCCTGGCTCTCATGCCTGCTTTTGCTGGACTCTTGTTCCTGCCTCCTCGTTCCCAGTGCCATCTATCACAGTAACAGCCAGTTTGTGGGAGATTTTATTTTCTCCTTTTCCTCCTCCATCCATTTTCCTGTCTTCAAGCACAGCATGAAGTGCAATGAGTGCATGTGGCTGGCAGTGCTCCCTTTTGGGTCCTAGCTGAGCTACTATGGTCTACCAGAATATCGTCTTGACCATCTCCAAGGCCCTGTGTCTTTTTTCGGGGGTGTCCTTTCCACCACATGCTCTTTGGCACTGCTTTTCATCAAGAGTTACCCCTGCCAAGCTGAACTCTAGTGATCCCAGCCCTTTAGTACGTCTCATTGTCTTGCTAACGTGTGTAGGCACTGCACTCTCCAGGAGAGAAACAGCAACCTTTGGAGCAGAGATTGGCAGCTTTTTCTTCTGTATTAATATAATAATGTATGTATTTATATATACAAATATATATATATATTTTTTTTTAAAATATTATAGTTTGATTTCTGAAAATCCCCAGACCTGATGGGAAATGGGAGTGTGAGGGAATCTGACTTCCAGTTTGAAGTTTCAAGGAGGGTTTAATAAAGCAGAATGTGATTACTGAAGCCGATTTTGACCAGGGTGCTGCTTCCTCTCTAAAATGCCGTTTGATCTTTAAAGACCACAAAAAATGCTGCACACTGCTGGCTCTCCCTGCATGTGAAGTCCTATAGATAAAACCCTTTCCTTTGGCATGGCAGGTGCTTGGGAAACAGGCGCTCTTCTGCTTTACGTGGGTGCGGGAGCCCAAAGGGTGCTGCTTCACCCTGAGGTTTGTGTGGTGTAAAGCTCCCAGGGGAATGTTTATTCTCCTGTCCTTGAGTTGCCCTCTCATCCTAGCCAGCTGTGTGGCTATTTTGGAGATGTGGTATGATTAACCACGCACAGGTTGACGTTGGCACTCCTGAGCCAGGAGTCTCTGCTCTGTGTACCCCAGATCCACGTCCAACAGTGGGAAGCACCTATCTGGGCACATAAGACTGGCTTTGTAGGTTGTCCTGCCAGAGAGTAATGAAAGAAATGGCCTTTTGGAAAAATATAATTGGTTTTGCCACTCAGAGGAAAAGGGGAGTGAGCTTTGGCTGATGCTGCAGGTGGGGAGTGAACTCTCACTTTTACTGATGAATCACCCAAGGTGGCTGTGTTTGTGTATTTATATCCATGTCTGCAGGACAAAACTGCTCATCCTATTTCATGCTTTCTCACTCTGGATCATGTTTGGGACTATGCAGGGTCAGATGGTTGGGGAGAATAAATAAGAGAGTTAGGGAGAGAGCCTGCAGGAGCTGGGAAGCATCAAGGTAGCGGGCAGGGAGCTGGTGCTGAACCAGGAGCCCAGCCCTTACACAGAGGGGTTTTTGGGGCACTGTCCCCTCAACCCTGCTCCCTATGCAGGAGGTGCTGCAGCCCTTGGGAGTTTCCTCCTGAGGCTTTTGCACTGCTCCTTGTCTCTGGTAAATGAGGTTTCTTCAGCACTGGAATGATTTTGGACACCTCAGTCCTTGCTTGGGACCCCAGGGCTGCTCCCTCTCGGCACTAGCTGAGTAATAGAGATGGAATATTAGGGCAGGTATTTGTTGTGGTGGCAGCTGTGCTGCTGCCCACGGCACTTCTTCAGCTCTGCTCTCCTACTTTACACCTATTTCTTCCTTTCTGAAAGTATGTGCCTGGGAATAATTCCCTACACTGAAAAACTTCAGATGCAGTGTTTGGTAACAGGAACATACTGCTTCGTGTGTGCTGCGGCCATCTGTCCGTGCTGCGTCCAGGCAGCCTGCTGTCCTCTAGTAACACTGACACACTGTCCCTGAAAGGAATGCTCTCTGCTCTGTAAGTCTTCATCCAGAGCTGGTGGGGATGCAGAGGCTTGAGGAGATCATAGAAGGAAACTGGAGCACAAACAGGGAGCACAGTGCAGCCTGAGAGGATCTCCTATTCCTAGGACCAAAGCAAAGGATGAGGTTCTGGTGGCGCTGGCACTGCTGTCTGTTTTTGATATCCAGCTCCTGTGTGTCCTTGTGGGTGCCATGCAGGATGGAATAAGTGCAGAGCCTGGGAAAAGAAACCAAACCTGTTCCACTTGGCTTAAAGCTGTTTCTCGGGGCATCTTCCAAGGGAGGGTGTCTCTGTATGACAGTCTTGTTAGACAGTGCAGCTGTAGCAGCTCTTCTGCACCCTGCGGATGCTCTTGGCCAGCCTGGGGCCAGGCAGATGCTGTTGGGGTGAACATGAAACTTACCTGCACTCATCTGAAAAGTGTTCTGTGCGGGGGTCTCCCCTGAATTCCTTGTGTCCTGTGACTTACTTGTGCCTAGCTGTCGGGTTTCTCCAGAAGACTGCTGAGCTGCCACCATGCAGCGGCTTGTGGGGAGCTGTACTGTTCCCACACCTTCCTCAGCTGGGGATTGCGAACTTTCTCCCTTGCTCAGCCCTTCTGGAAAGGTCTGCTTGGGATTGTTGGGTTGGGTGTGGCCGGGCCTGTGGGATGGGGGCTGAGTGCATCCCTGTCGCACTCTCTGCAGCACCCACGTACCCCGACACGACCTTGGCAGGAGGAGCGGAGCAGCGCAGAGGGAGCTGTATCGCAGTGGTGTTTTATGATCGTTACCTTGACGAATCACAATTACACTGTGGGGTTATGCTCATAATTGTTTCTACAAAGCTGGATTTGCTTTCTCTACCCCCTTTTTTTCCTCATATTATCCTTAATGATCCACTGCTGGGTGACTTTTGTATGCTTTTTGGGAAGACTGTGCTTTAAATGGGGAAAATGTTGTCCTTGTAAGTCTTTATTCAGCTGCACTTGCCTTTAAGTTTCTATTACCAATTCACTTTTATAAATTTCATATTGAGGGAATCTAGTCCTTTGTGCCTCTACTTATTAAATTATATGATAAGTGCCTTATAATACTGTGAAAGATGTTTGATTCCTTTATGACTTCCTCAGCCCCACGTAGGGTGTGAGGGATGGATAAAAGGAGCTGGCAGTAGCCACAAGGGGTGTGCTTAGCCCTGGGTTTGTGTGGGACCTGCACCAGCTTCCAGGACTTCCCATCAACATCTGCAGCACCTCTGCTTGGAGGAGGCAGGACTTACTGGTCAAGGGTTCAGAGATGTCTTTCCTTTATTCCTGCTGCAATCAAATTCACATTTGCAAGGTCTGGAGCTGGTGTGCCAGGACGTTTGTTTATAATGCTAAACATATCAGGTAATTGAAAGCTAATGTGTCTGTCTGGATTGCGAGGTTTAATATGCCTGGGTGACAAATCAATTTTCCTGTTGCACTACAAGAGAGAGGAGGCAAATGCTTTGCTTGCCTTCCCTATATATATATATATATAAAATATAA
>VYXC01007095.1:2163945-2271545 GCA_013397175.1 Platysteira castanea | reverse complement strand
TTTGCTTGCCTTCCTTATATATATGTATATATATATATATATATATATAATTGTGTGTATGTTGGGGTGCTGCCTAATTGCTGGCACACAGCTCACTCACTGCCCAGCATCCAAACACGACTGGTGGCACTGGCACAGCAGGGACATGTCACCTACTTGGGCACTGACGGGAGCTGATGGCATCCTTGGGAAAAGTCACTCCCCTCTGGTTTGGGACTGACACAGATTTGGGGAACACACGTGTACACACGCTGTGTAAGGCTTGGTGCTTGCTGGGTGCCTTTTTTAGCTATTGACCAGGATGCTTGAAAAGCTGAGAGAGATTAGACAAATGTTATCCTTGTTGTGTGGGGAGGGTGAAGGAAGGCCAGACACATTAAGTAGCCTCAAGTTAATCGCTTGGTAAATTGGCATGAGGCTGTTTCTTCACCTCTGCCTTGTGCATGTGGGATGAAATGAGCCTGGCTGTGTTTGAATCCCAGTGGATATTCCATTCTCTCTTGCTGCATTGGCTCTGGGCTGGAAGGGGAGCATGTGAAGCTGTGCAGTCTCAAGAAGATGACACCAGGCTGTCATCTTCTGGTCAGGCACAGGCATTCCTTCTGGGAATGAAAGAAATCGCTGTTCCCACAGGTTTGTTGGCTACCAGCCCCCTTCCAGCAAGCAGGGCAAGGTCCTGGCCCTTCTCAAGACCTGCTGATACCTAAACCCTGTGAGTCGGTGACCTTACGGTCAGCAAGGTCGCTGATCTCTGCCTGTGTGATGCAGGGGCAGAGACACCTGGCTGCCTTGCTGGCTCCACATGGGATCTGCGAGTGGGATGTGATGCTTGCAAGCTGCTGGGCTAACAAACCCAGCTTCACACTTCACAGGTTTGCTGTTAACTGGGACACAGCACGGAGCTGGGGATTGACCACTGGTCTGACTGCAGTGGCCTACAAGGCTTTCAGCAAGTTGTCTGTGGGTACATGGAGGCCGAGATGTGACGCAGGGTTGGGCTCCTAAGGTTAGCTTTTGTCAGGCTAAGCCTACGCCATCCTTTGGAAAGGCCCCTGATTTCCTCAGCAAAGAGATGACTTTGTGATGAGAGGTTAATATGATGCTGCATTACGTCACAAGTGGTTTGTTTTTCTGGCCCAGGTGTGCTAGGTGAAGTGGTGGTGGTGGGAGGTGTTGAAAGATGAGAGCTGCTGAGGCTCCTCAGAGGTGATGTTGGCTCATGCTTTTGCTGAGGATGCTGGCACAAGAGGCAGGAAGGTGCTCATGGGCTTTGCAGGGGACACAAAGTGAGCTGAGGGTGGCCAGTGGGAAGAGCTGCAGTAACAACCCCAGAGACGCTTTTCAGTGCCGAGTGGGGTGAATATAAACGTGGGTGTAACAAGGCTTTCGCCCCTGGCTAGGAAATCATGAGGTTGGAAATGACCTGGTGGATAGAAATGCTTCGTGCAATGCTTAATAATGGGGTGAACAAAAGCCTCCAGGCTGATGGGGCTGTGATAAAGGCCGGTGTGGTCTCAAGGCTGCAACTCATGATTTTTCCAGTGTAACTGGAGAGCTGCTCATGCTGCTACACAAGTGAGATCTCCTGAGTCTGCTCTGTGCTTCTGGTCACTCTTACTCAAGGAAAAAGGATGTAAATAGTCTGATAAAGGAAACAGAGAGCCATTTTCTATGTGCGTATCACAGCGGTTCTTCTTGCAGTGATCACCAAGTGTGAGCATCAGTTGTGCTGGGTCTGAAATCAGAAGCAAGATAACCTCACTGCCAGGACTCTGCCTGAGCAATGTATCTGCACCACTTCTGGGATGTGAGTTAGTGTCTCTTCAGGGCACTTGAGACAATTTGCCTTGCACTTCACAGGTAGAGATGCGCTGCCTTAGAAGAGCTGGCATCGTGTAGCTCGTAAATGATAGCTGGGTGGGCCTGGCCTCTGCTTGTGAAGGAGGGAGGAAGAAGTGCCAGGAAAGAAAAAGAGCTGCTTAAGCAAAGGCAGTTTTGACACAAGAGAAAATGGATGTAAAATGCAAGTGAGTACATTTGGGTAAGGAATGAGAGGTGCAGCGTTTCTGTCGGAGTTGGGAGGGCCCCAAGGCGGAATTGGCTTGGTCTGTAGAAGGCATGGCATAATTCAGCTCTGCAGGGCAAGCAGGGACACTTGGACCAGCAGGACCCTTCTAACATACAAGAAGTATGAGAAGGAAGTGAGTATTTAAACAAACATGCCCTACCCTCCATCCCCCACCCAAAAAATAAGTGAGAAACATCATCTGTGTTAGCGATGCACCTCATATGGTCTCGATTAGAAGTTGGACATGAGTCTAGGTGGATCTGCACATGGTGAGCTCCTCAGGATTTGTGAAGTACAGTATTGCTCTTGAAACTTTTGGGTCCTGCAGAAGAGCTGTTTGCCTTAGTAATAACTGAGGAATGCCACAGGAATATGTACTTAGAGATGTGCAGGGATGAATAAACTGTAATTCATACCTCAACACCTGCCTAAAGAGACCAGGGCAGGGCTGGGAGCTGTCAGAGCCATATTTGGTGTGAACCAGGCACCCGTGTTCCTGCCGGGTTAATGAACCGAGGCAGAGGAGGAGGGAAGGTCTCAGTCTTCGGCAGCAAGTGGGAGGATATAAGATTTCTAGGGCAAGCAAAACCTTGGAAGGAAAAGAGGGGGAGCTAGTTGAGATGCTGAAGGACATGAGAGGGACTTAAGTTTCAGGGGTGGAGTTTCTCCGCTTGGTTGGTTTGCTTTCCTGTGCAACCACTGCCAATTTTGCAATCACAGCTTGACTCCTCGAGCTTTCAGAATAAGATGCATTTCAGTTTTGTTTTTTTAAGTGGGTTCAGGTGAACCCAGCCGTTGCAAAGTTTCACTATTCTTTCTAAAGCAATAGGGAACCAAAGAAAATATTTTTTCTGGTGTATCTTTGAGGTGCCTGTAAACCAAAACTGATTTGTCACTTCTAGGAGCAAGGGTGTAACTCATGCTAAGTTGAAAAATCAGAGCATAAAGGGGAAAAGCCATTTCTGCAAATCCCTGAGAAGGGAGGTGTTTGTGTAGCTTAAAGGACTCAAAGACCCTTGCTGACCTGTGCACCTAATTGTTATTTCCCTGCATTGCACTCTGCATAAAGCAGGTGCTGGGTTGGAGGGTCTATCCATTGTATGTGTGTGTGTGTATTTCCACTGCTGTTTTTCTTGTCTCTCTCTTTATGGGTGTGGTATGTCTATGTTAAATAATGTACCAAAGCATATCTGGCTCAGGAAGCTCCTGGGCTCTGTTTGGGAGGCTGGAATACAGGTTGTGGAGTTGTATTTACAGGTTAGTGATAAGTCACTGGGGGGGAGAGGGGGTCTTGCCATGGGGAGGCCCCAAGACCCCCATAAACCAGTGCTGAATCATAGGAAATTTGTGCCTGGGCATGTCACTGGGAACAAGCTCAGGTCTTTTTCTGTCTCTTCTAGAATGCTGCCCACATGGCTTTTAGTGTCAAGTCGAAAATAACCTTGACTTTTTTTAGCAAACACAATCAATAAAACAAGAGCCAATCTGGCCGCCACCTCCTTCCCAGCTGTGGTTGCTCCGTAACTCCTGGTTCGGGACTGTTCCATCCCTCCCTGAAGGTCATTGCTCAGATGCTGTAGCTTCAGCACGCCCTGGTGTAAACCCACACCATCCCATTTCTCCTTTCCACATTCTTTCTTTCTCTTGGAGGACCTTCACTTTGCTATGCAGGAGCTGCAGATGGGAAATGTTTTCAACCTGTGTTTCCAGCCATGCTCAGTCCTGCAGTGTCATTGCCCAGGACCTGAGCTGGCAGCCCTGCCTTGACTCCAAAGGGTTTCTCTGAGCTCTTGGATCGCCTGACTGACTCCTCCCAGTCTGTGTTTTGTTCTGGAAATGTTCACAGGGGCCGTACACACTGGCAGGGAACACAAAGTGGCTGTAATAATGTCCTGTTTCTCATTCTGTCTGGGACACAGGTGGTCCGAGCTGATGAGCAGGGCATTGGGGATGAACTGTGACTTACCCTGTCATGCAGCAGCAACTTGGGAGCTTGTACTGTGTCCTTAGAATAACCTCTCTGGGCATATGGATAAATTATGGAACATGTGGAAAGCAGAGGTGACTCTTGTGGGTCTCTGCTTTACTTGGATCTGCATGGTGAGAGCAGAGAAATATGAGGAGATTTAGTCCAGGCTTTGTGTTTTACTTTTTTTGAGCTGGGTGTGGCTCAAGTAGGTCCATGTGCTTCCGTCACGCTAATTCATCTGTTCTTGTGCAAGCACAAGGCAGAGCAAATGCTGGAGGAGGAACTTGTGGCCCCTGTGGCTGCTCTGGAAGCGGTCTAAGATCCCTCTTCTGCTTGCTCACCCTCTGGATCACCATGTGGGGTCCTGCAACCTTCTTGCCCAGAATCACAGGATAGATCTCAGCGTTATCTCATCATTCCAACCCTTCATCGCTTGGAGATGTTTCCCCTCTCCAGGGTCAAGTCCAAAGCCAACTATTGCATCAAGGCAGATGTAAGCTTGGGTGTACACATTCAGAGACTTCAAAGTTGGGCTTCTTTCACATATTGTCCGAAGGGACCTGCCAGATGTTTTTCCCCCTCTAAGCTGACTTTTAGAGAGGACTACCTCCACCTACTTCTCAGCAAAGACCCTCTTGAAAATGTTTGTGCTTTCTGGTGGGAGGCTGTCTGAGTTTAATCTGGGAGAAAGCCAGAACTGGCTAAAGATTACCTGGGAGATGAAGACTGAACTCCTTTCACACCATGCAGCATTGCAGCCTCTTAGCAGAGGCCTGTGGCCACCGCCAGGCAGCCACACTGCTGCCAGCATCACTCCTGTGCTGCCGATAACAGGGGACCCTGTTCTCTGGGGCTGCTGATCTGTCACCTTCCCCCGCCTCTAATATTTACTGAAAACGATCCTGCGGTGACAGATCTATTTCTGTTTCTGTTCTCTATAACATACCTGCCAGACTGCCCCAGGCGACTGAGGAATTTGTAATAAAGGCAGTGTTTCCAAACTAAGCTTGGTGCTCTCCTGCCAGCAGCGCTTCCAGCCAGCAAAGACTAGGGCCCTGTTTACCCACCCCAGTTAGAGACTGGATAAATATATGACTTTCTTCATTTACGCCCTAAGTTTTTGTTGAGGGGTTTTATTTGCTTTCACTCTTTTTGCATGGCCCATTTCAATCGTGTCTTTGTTCACTGATGTGTGCAGTGAGAGGCAATGACTTGGGCAAGGATATTCAATGGCTTGGTTGCGTATTCCACGCTTGAAACTGTGGATAAAACCATGTTATTTGACTCTTCCAAAATGCTGGGAAAACGGAATGGGGCTGGGTGGTTAGGTGTGACATCCTCCCTCTGTGTGCTGTCCCTGGCATGGGCTCAGCAGCCATCTGGTTGTGCCACAGCTGAGGCTTTCCTTCTTCTCCACAGACACATAGAGAACTGGAAGAACTTGCAGACGCTGAATGCCGTTGACATGGAGCTGTACACGGGACTCCAGAGGCTGTGAGTATGTCCTGTGCATTGGGGAGGGGAATGGGCCTGGGCAGCCCCTTCCTTCCAGCAGAGCCATGGCTTCCTTCCCTCTGCAGCCTCCACGCTGCCAGTTTAAGCTGCTGGATCTACCGTGTTTTGCTGTGAGAGTCCACAAAATGGAGATGAAATGCCTTTTGGTCTTGGCTGGGTCTGTGAGAAGGAGGATTGCTAGCTCCTGACAGCTCTGTCAACACACATCAGGCCTGACCTCTCCTCTCCCCTGCTGTGCTGGTTCTGGGCTTATGTGTTGCTCTGACTCATTCCAGCCCCACAATGTAAAATTCCAGCTGTCTCCACCAATCCTTCACTGCTGGGCTGTTGGTCCTCATTTAGTGCAGTTACCATCACGGTGGTGCTGCGCAGTAAGGGAATTGCATCTCCCTGCACAGCCCTCTGAACAGGGGAAAGGTCAGTTTTGTGCATCATGGAGGGGAAACTGAGGTCCATTAGATTGAAGGGACTTTCCATATGCTTGGGAAGCCTGGCCAAGCAAGGATGCCACCCAATCTCTTCATTCCCCCTCCTACATCCTCTGGATCGGTGAGCGCCCTGGATGCTGTGTGTGTGAGATTCAGAGTGTTGCTCAGGGCTAATCAGAGACTAATAATGTGTTTCACTGGGAGCTTTACATTAAGTACAGCTCCCATGTGGGCTGGAGGAGGTGTATGGGGCTGAGTAACCAAATTCCAGCAAGCTTTAAACACACAAAACCCCTTGTAAGCAGGCTGGCTGTTGTTCTCTCCTCACCTAACAAAGCAGCAGGGACAGCAGATATTCACAGAATCACAGAACATGCTGGGTTGGAAGGGACCTACAAAGATGATCAAGTTCAACTCCTGGCCCTGCACAGGGTCATCCCCAATAGTCACATACTGTGCTTGAAAGCATGGATAAATCCTGGGCATAGTACTGATACAGCTTTTCCAAAGTAGGCTGTGAAAACCATTCATATTCCTTCAAGGTCCAGAATTCCCTATGGAAAATACCCTTATCCTTATGAGAGCTGCAAGCAGCAGGGTTTCCTCTTGGATATGAAGATGGGAGGTGACTTTGCTGGGGGTTAGGTTTGATGTGCAGTGCTGCTTGTGGAGACGGAGGGGGAGGAGAGGAGCTGGAGATGGCCTGTGCCACCCCAGCAAGCCTTGGTGGATGTGGCAGCAGAGCCTCGCCCAGCAGCCGCTCTGTGCCGAGCCTGTTAGGGGTCACCACATCAGATGACGATGGAAAGCCCAATTTCCTCTTTGCTTGTAGCCCGTGGAGGCTGCCCGGGGACAGGTGTGCCTCCTGGGAACGGGGTGGGGCCGCGGGCTCCCAGCACACCTCGTGGGCTGAGCAGGTTGTGTGCCTTGACTCCATTGCTGCCCTTCTGCATCTCTCTGCAGGACAATCAGGAACTCAGGACTACGAAACATCCAGCCACGAGCCTTTGCCAAGAACCCCCACCTGCACTACATGTAAGTGCCAGCGGCTCCTGTCTCCTGTTCCCTCTGCTCCCTGTGGAAATGTGATTGCCAAGGCGGATCCCCAAAGTGCCCGCAGGGGGACAACAAGGAGAGGGAAGGGGAATGCTGATGGGGAAAGAGAGGCGGAGGTGGGAAAGGGCAGGAAATGGAAAAGCAAATGCCCAGGGAAGTGGAATGGGCTGCAGTGAAGGATGGGGAGAGCTCCTTCTGGGAAGCTGTGAGGGGTTTGGGTTCCTCACCGCTGCCCGGGCTTTGCTGGCCGCTCTAAGGAGCACTGCATCATGAGCAGCCTGGTGGCTGCTGCACAGTTCCCTTTTGGCGGAGTTTGGGGGGCCGCCCGCCCCAGCACACAGCCACCCCCGCTCATTAGTTTTTAACCAAAGGCTGCTTTTCTGACACAAATCCTGGGGTGTGGGGCTGTCACCTCCACTCCTAATTATTGACTTCTTAAGCTGGTGTGTGCAGCGGGCCTGGGTAGGGGTGTTTTGTGCCTGAGAGACTGGAGCCCTGCTCTCCTGGGACATCGCACAAGTGTCCAGCCGCTGGGGCATCGTGAGCTAGCGAGTGGTGTCACGGGTAGTTTCCACATCCTTGGGGCCAAGGGCACGGGTTTCTTTTCTAGACGCATATTTACTTTTCCCAAGGTGATAAAGCAAATCGTAAATTTCAGGCCGCTGTGCAAGGTGCTCCATGGGCTTGAAATATTTGGTCCAAGTGACTTGTGTCCAAGATCAAACCCCTCTCTGCTCCACTGTAGATATAAAAGGTGAAAAGGGGCTGGCGAGAGGCCCCGGCCTCGGGCACGAGCTGATGGGCTGAATGGGAGCGCCTGAGAGACCCTGCTTTTTTGGAAAGCAGTGCTAGTGGCTTCTTCCGTGAAGAAGTGCATCCATTTGTGTGTGTGGGTGCACTGGGCCATCGATACAGGCTTGTTCCTGGGGCAAGGAGATGGATGCGACCTGCAGAGCAGGATAGATTTGTCTTTTGATGTCTGCTCAGAGATGAGATGAACTGAAAAACCCCAAAAGCTTCCTTTTTGGAAAACCATTTACAGTTGCTAAGTGACAGTAAAGTACTTGCTAAATGGAAGATCTGCAGTACCAAAGGGCATGAATAGTTGAGGGCATTGTGAACATGCACTGAGCCTTTTGGAGCTCAAAGAATTGCATATTTTCATAATAAACCCTCGTTAATGCTGACCACTGGGATATTCCCGATTTCTGTTCTTTGTTACTTTGATTTGCAGCATTTGTTTTGTGTTTTCTGTAGTTGTTTGTTCCTGGGAAGCGTTCTCTCTGTACCACTCTCAATTGATTTTTTTTTTTTTTGGAGGTTTGTTTGTCAATTGTGCAGTTGCTATTTATGTATCTAGCAGATAAAATGAATAACATTTAATTCTTGATGAAATTACTTTGGAAGTCATAGGAATTTATAAGGCTATGTGTACTTGCTTTGAGCCTGAATGTGCCGTTAATGTGTACACAGGCAATCGTTGCTGCTTTTCCCCGAAGTGTTTGTTTTTGTCTTTTGGAATTACTTTTGTGAGTGGAAAAAACCCCACATCCATCTTCTGTCAACAGTTAGGGTTGGTACGTGGTGATGAAATATGTGTTTGTTTACTGCTTGGGCCGTATAAGATTGATCATGTTCTTAACATCTTTCTTTCCCTGCCTTTTGGAGCTCGAGGCGAGTAAGTATATTATTTGCTCGGTGTTTGCCGGTGGGTTTTGATGCTGTTCCTGGGACTTGGCCGTGTGGACGTTCCCCGCGGGCGTTGCTGGACAGCCGAGGATGGAGGCCTGGTGCTTGCAGGGCTGGTGACTCCCTGCTGCTTCCCAGAGGCTCTCAGAGCTTGGTGCCACTGCTCCCTCGCAGCCAGGGTGGCTCCTGAGGCTCTGCACGACCTGGCAGGAGCCTGGTGCCAGCCGGGATCCCTCCCTGGCCTCAGCAAGGCCAGCACATCGAGTGCCTCCTTGGCTGCTCTGCGGCCGCTGCCTTCCTGGGAGCTCAGCCGGAAGGCCTGGCATTTTCTGCAGCCTCTGCACGTAGGAGCCAGGGATAAAAGGATTAATGGAAATGTCACTCTGCTGTAAGTCTTAGGCTGCCGTAGCCAGGTGTAGTAGCGGGTGGGAGTGAAGGGTGCTGTCCCAATCCCCTCGTGGTGGGGCTGCCTGCAGGGCTGGGACCATGGGATGGTGCTTCGGGGTTGTTGAGTTACTGCTACACATTTTTGCTGCTGCTCTGGTTTCCCTTCTCCTTTGGCGGCTGTTTGGATGGTTGCTGGTGGAGCTGAGTCAGTAAGATGACAAATGCGTCTAATAAATGGCAGAGTGGTTTCACTGGCAGGGAGGGTTGGCACAGGGTGGCGGGGACCCTGGGCTGGACCTTGGCAGGGTGTTACAAGCTGGACCTGAGCATTTTTTTTCACTCAAGGCTCGTGTACAAATTCTGAGGCCTCAGAAGCTTATTTCCACCCCACACACACCTCTCTTTCCATCCTGGGTTATATCGAAACTTCCTGCTGAACTGAGAATTTTCCCAGTGCCTTTCATCAAGGTTTCCTCCTCTCAGATGGGCCAGATAGCTCTGCCTTCTCCCAGCAGCATCTATTTCTGGCCCTTCCTCTGTGCACGCGCCTGTCTTCAGACCCCAGCTGTGCAGTCACAAGCAGATCTCTTATCCCAGCTCTAATTGCAGGAGCTCAGGTTTGTGAGCGTTTGGGTGAAGTTTGGATTGGTTTTTTCCCCGTTCCCCATCACAGAGTCAGGGAGCAAATGTGGGAAACCCATGAAGGGGATTTTCAGCATTCAGCTACTCAAATGGTAGACCTCAGAGTGCTCCAAAGTGCTGCCTGGCAGGGTTGTTCCTGTCCTCATAAGGTTTGAAATTAGCTGTATTAAGTGCAAGGGGCTTCAGGCCAACCTAATCAGTGGAGGAGTGGTGGGTGACTGTGAGCCAGAGGTGTGAATCTAGAAATAGCTTTGGTTTCCTCTTCCTTCTCCTTGAATGAGGACAATCAGAATTCTGTGGCTTGTCTGATCACTGGTGATGTGAAACCTATCACTGCTGCAGCGACAATCCAAGATATAACTGGATTTTGCACCATGGATCTACCTCTTCTGCTGGTGGTTGGGCTGAGACGGTTGAGTCCTTCTAAAACAGGTACTGGCTGGGTGCTCACTAGGGGTGGATGTGTGTCTGATCTAAACTGGAATCTTCCAGTGTCGTTTCATGCCCTTACTTGAGATCATCTTACTGGGAGAAGTTGCATTGGTGGGTTCCTGAGCCAATTTCTGTGCATCTCTGGCAGCCCTTTGGCTATTACAGGGATGGCTCTGGACAATCTCATGCACTGGATGTGAGGACCAACAGGTCTAGGCTGTGGAAGACTGAGCCCTTGTAGTTTCTGGATGTTGGTGTTAAGAGGTGATGCAGCTGAGCAGAGGAAATGTTTGTGTTGACAGAAGACCTCAGTCTTCGGCTTGAGGCTGTACAAGAAAACTCTAGGATGGTACGGTTCCTAAATTTGAGACTTATAAACCACTTGAATACATATTTGCTATGTTGCTGTGTTTAGCACAGCTTACTGAGGGAAGAGCCTTGCATGCTCTCACTCTCTCTCTCCTCCTAATAACACTGGAAATCTTTGGCCAATTTATCTGAACTTGATAGAGGGTTACAAGTTGGGAGGTTATCGACTTCCTACGCATATCATGAAACTAGGCAGAGTAAAGAGAAATTGTTGTAGTGCCTTGTGGGGAAGAATTCAGCATTAACATGTTCCTCATTAGGCACTGGGAAGTCCACAGGGGAATTTAGCCTCACAGTGCTCCAGGAATTGGTGCACGGGGGAGGACAGGTCCTTCCCTGGCTGTGGGACAGTAGAGCTGTGCCTGCAGCCAGACAAGTTGATTTTTGCAGTGCCTGAGTCATCCTTTACTGGGAGCAGGTACTTAAGAGGCTGTGATTCCCTCTAAATGTTTTCCTGGGCGGCTGCGTACCCAACCAGCCAGTCAGGAGGCACTGCCTTGTATTTGCAGAGGGTAATTGTGCACACCTTATTTATTGTGTAGTAAAGAAAACAAATTAAGGCTGGGTAATTACGGAGACAGGCATGCTTTTAAATAAGGCTTAAGTAGTCAGATTTCTATTTAGAAAATTAATAATTGCCATTTCTGTCTGCATCAGAGGCTCTTCTTAAACTGTCTTCGGGAGGTTTATACATGCTCTAAATTAGTTTGTGGGCCAGCCCAGACACAGCTTCTCTCAAAGAGCACTCTCGCAGTGCTGCCTGCCAGAGTGGGGACAGAGTTGAAGATGAAACTTTCCCTTCCAGTCTTCACCCAAAGGTCTTAAAGATGGAGACCCTGGGCTGGTTTGTGCTGAGTTTAACTGTTTTTCGAGTATGGTATGGTATCATCAGCCCCACAGGCGTTTTTATCTGTGTGATCACGTTCCTTTTCCCTAAAATGAGGATTGGGGAATAACTGGAAGGTGCTGGCAGGAATGCTGCAGGGACCTGCTTTGCCTGTTGAAAGACTGAGCTGGGTGATCCATGGACTTGTTTTCATGGGCAAATCTGAGCTGTGAATAATCTGTAGCTTCCTGGAATGTCCTTTGAAGATTGTGATGTTTTCTGAGGATGGGGTTGCCTTTGGTGTCCTGGTTTGGTTCAAGGCAGTTGTGCAGAGTCAGATGAACTGGTACCTTGGTACTGAATGGAGCTTGTAGCTTTGGCGTAGGGATTCCCAGAGTCATGCTACAGGTTTAGGTTTAGATAGGAAAGACACAAGGCTTCATCCCCTGAAAGTTCAGGGAGCTGAGATAGTATGAAGTTGGTGAGTTACCCTCTGCCCTGTTCAGTGCTGTGTTGGGACGGGACTTGTAGCACTCCAGAAACTGAGGCCTGTGTGCTTTCAGAAGGCTGCAGGCAACCCTCTTGCAAGGCTGGCAAGCTTCGCTTTCTTTGCTCTGTGTGTCTGGGAGCTTGACTGAGATCTTACACTAAATAAAGAAATTAGCAAAGTATCAGATTCTGAATTATTCCAAGTGGAACACTCTTTCCTCTTGGTCATGCCTTGAGGGTCACTTTCCCCTGCTCGGTGGTTAATAATCTTTTGTCTTGCTCTGAAAGAGCCGTTCTCAGATGTAAATCAGGGTTAAACTCTCTCTATTTTGCTCCATTCCATAACCAGCTGCAGGCCCTGTGCCTGCCTGCAGCCCTCCATTTGATTCTGTATGTCCTGTTACCCTTCCTCCTCCTTCCTGCTTTGTCCCTTTGCTGCACTGCTGTCATGGCCATCCTGGCAGCCTCCTCCTAACCCAAACTGTTGTGTGTTAATTGCTCTTGATTCCTCACCCGTGCTCCTGAGTCCAGCCTTGCGAGGCCGTGTGTTTCAGCTGGGCACAACGTAGGGCAGCGTGTGAGCTCTTAGTTCACTGGCAAGGTGAAGTAAAATGCGTTTACCTAAACCACCTCCCTGATAGTTTAATGTGTTTTGTTTTGTATTTCCTAAATAGGAGCCAAATTTCTCCATGAATATAGGCAAAATAAGAAGTATGAGAAAGCTTTAAGTTCTATTAGGCAAATACTCCTTTACTATCTGTAAGCAGTCAGCAGCTTGGGTACTTTTTGATTCCTATTTGTACTCTAAGGATGTTCCTGCTCCAGCCCCTTCCAAGTTCAAATTGCTGTGCTGCGATTTACTCAGGGAGGCATTTTCCCCCATATGTCTCTAGTCCTGTAAAATTCTGGGCATGCCTGTAGCACAGCCACTAAAATAAACAGCTGTAACATCTCCTCTGCTTCCATAAAGTTTCCAAAAACTGCTTTGTCCCCTGGACTCCGGTGTAGCACAGGTCCTTGCTGATATGCTAATCAGCAGCAGGGGTTTGATGGCATGTTTATTCCCGCTTTACTGCCGCAGGTGACTGATAAGCAGTCAGCTGCAGCTACTCCTTTTGCTGCAGTGGCAGAGGTAGCTCCTGTGTTTTACCAGCTATTGTGCACAAGGCCAGAGGAGAGAACGGTTCCCTGCAGGACTGTGGCTTTCCTTCAGGCTGGGTTGAAATCATTTGACCTGCATTTAGAGGGCTGGGTAACTAACTCCTGGCTGCAGGCTGCCTTGCTTGGCTTTGGAGAGGGTTTATTGTACTGTGATAGAAAGGGGAGCGATGAGTTTGTGACTGATGTACTCTAGTGGGACCCCAGAGAGAGTTTCCAACTCAATCACTTCATGCTTTGTTCCAAGATTTGTCCTGCTTCAGTTCCCCACCTTAAAACCTGGAATAACCTTTATTTTCTCTACTTTTATTTGGTCTATTTGAGGCATAACACCTGGTATGATTTCTAATGAAAACTGGCTGTGAGCTGTGGGATGCTGTTGCAATGTAAGATGAGTTACACTCTGTCACAAATAAGTTTTGCCTACTTGGATTCTTATGTAATGTCTACCACTTCGGTACCTGGGCTCTCAGGATTTTACTGTGGTTTTGTCTCTCCTTCCTTCCTTTGAAGTGTTGAGATGATCTTTCCAGTTACATCGTGAGAGTTATTTCCCTTTCTGAAATTTGATCATCTTTTGACTGACATGTGAAATGGGCAACTGTGGTTTTTGAAAAGGTCCTGTTTTTTCCCATTCACTCTTAAAAAAAAATCTGCTGGGAATGTTTAAAATGAGGCTCTTCCTAACAGTGATGTGTGGATTGTTGTTTGTTGGGTTTGGTGTTTTTTTGGTTTGTTGGTTTTTTTGTTTTTTGGGTTTTTTTTTTTACAGGATTGGAGTAAAATGTGAACTTCAGACAAGTTGGTGGGCTTGGGAAAGTCAGCCTCTGACCTAGTCTTTGCTGTGCAACAATGGCCTGATGGATGTCTTGTGGTGAGCTTCCCAGAGAGAGGCACAACCATTCCTCTTGGATGTGATCCTGAAGATGAGACCTAGTTGTACCTTGGTTAAACCTCACCTCATCTCTGAGATCACCAGTAGCACAGAATGAGCTGATTTCTGGAGATTTGGGGATGACAAGGAATGGATCTTGTTTCCAGGCTTCTGAGATCACTGCAGCATGGAGGTGCTCCAGAAAGAGCTTCTGACTGTACCTCTTGCTTCCTCCCAAAACCCCGTGGTGCCAAAGCATTTCTTTCCTGTTTCTGCCAGTGTGAGAGGGGCTGCAGAGGGAAGAGGAACCCTCCTTGGGAGGGGGGAGGGTACCTGAGGGCATGGAAACCTGCTTGAAAAATTCTGGGGGAATGAACAGTCGTGGCAGGATGAGTGGAAGTTAAGTGACCACAGAATTTATCTCTCCTGGGATTTTTCTTTCCACGATCCTGGTTTACTAACAGTATGATTGCAGGGCTGGTTTTCCCTTTTTGATGTACTGGCAATAAGCACCAGGGCAGAAAAATAGAAACATTAAGATCATATGCTATTTGAGCAATAAGATACGACAGGGCATGAATGATGGGACATTAATTCATGATGGTGTGTGACAAGGCAGGAATTTAAATGTCATAAGTTAGGCAGTCGTGAGTTTTATTGGAATTATAAAATATTATTAGAATACTGGTCAAAGGGTGGAGTTTTCCACCAACCCCTCCCCTTATTCGTATTTGGAAGGGATGAGCTGGGAATTATGTTGGATGCAAGAGACTGTGGGGTGGTTACAGGGCTGCCAGTGAGAGCCAGGGCTGTGTCTCCCCGGGGAGCTGGGGGTGACCGTGTCTTTTAGCCGTGCTAAAGAGGATGGCCATGTTTCATGCCCGAAGTCATGCTGGGGCACTCCCGGGGAGCTCTGCTGGTGCCCGCCGGGGTGGGGCCGTGCCCGGTGCCCGGCGCCCCGCGGGGCCGCGCTTCAGCACCACGGACAGGGCCGGCGGCTCCTCCCGTCCCGCCTGCCCTCGGCCCCGCTCCCGGCCGCAGCCTGGCCCCTGACCCAGCTCCCTGCCTCTGCTGAAGCCTCCCGGCTTCCCTGCCCTCCCAGACCCGCCTGCAGTTTGCCCCCTGCCTCCTCCGCCCGTCTCTCGGAACAAGCTCCTTCACCTTCCAGCCCCAGCCTGTGCTCTCCTGGCTGCAGCCCCCAGCTGGGTCAAGCCATGGGGTGTGAGCCTGCCTGTGGGGTGCCCGGGCTGGTTTCACTGCCAGCAGTGCCTTTTCTCTTCCATCTCCCCTGCTGTGCAGCCAGCCTGCCCAGCTGCCTGTTTGACAGCTGCGATACCTGCAGTATCCCTGAAAGTGTTCAAGGCCAGGCTGGACAGGTCCCTGAGCAACCTGACCTGGTGAAAGGTGCCCTGCCTATAGCAGGAGGTTTGGAATGATACAATCTTTAAGGTCCCTTCCAATGCAAACCACTCTAAGAATCTGTGAATACTATGAATACTAACTTTCTGAGCTGCAGTGATTCCTGGCACTGAGTGTGCTCTGCAGCATGAATGGGTTTGTTTTGCAGCACCGCTACCCGGCTGCTGTCTGGGGGTTTCTCACATGAGTAGTTCTCTAGGACATCTGCCATCCAACCTCGCTGCAACCGCAATCCGTGGGCTTTAGCTAAATGTTTGCTGTATCCAGTTGTGCGTGTTGATAATTGTGGGTAATTTGCTGTCTCAGAATAATGAAGGAATGCCTGCTGCACTCTGAAGCTCTCAGTGCTTTGTGGTGATTAGTCTTTTCATTTGAAAATTTTCCTCACAGTGACCAGCAAAAGATACTTCTTTTTAAGTACATAATGTATTGAGAAGAATGGGTAAAAAGTAACTTTTGTATGCAGACATTCTTGTTTGTTTCGACAGAGTTAGCTGTCAAAGGCAAAGTGTATTTCTGCTTTTGGGGTGGTTATAAGCATGGAGTGCAGCAAGCAGGCTTCACTGGGCTCTGGCTGGATTAAGTCACTACCAGTTCCCTGTCACCTTCAGCCGAGCATGCCTTGGGCTGTCAGGGGGCACATCATGCCACGGCTCAGGTGTGGCTGCAGGCAGGTCTCTTCTCAGAGCACAGCTCCTCCTTGTGCGCTCAGGTGCTGCCGACAGGTTTTTGGGGAGAGGTGCTCCTGTGCCCATGCTCAGGTGTGCCCCAGGCGCCTGCTGTCTCCCTGCTCCCCATGCCCACCCCACAGGCACGGGGGGGAGGCAGCAGCCTGGCACGAGGCAGCTCCCGCGTGGTGCTGTCTGTCTTCCAGGCTGAGTGTTTTTCCTGTCATTTGATGAGGCATAGCTGGAGCATGTCAGCCTCACCTCCCGCTGCGGCCAGGAGGCTCCGCACAGCATGGGAGGTGGCAGCTGCCATCTCCGCTGGCTGATGGCCTGGTCCTTTTGGTTCCCCACGTGTGCACCTCCCCGTGCCGGCCCACTGCCCCTGCCTGTCCCCATCTCTGCTCCCTCGTGGTGCCCAGCTGCTGCTGCCAGGCTCCCGGTGCTGGGGCTGCAGGTAGCTCTGTTCCCTGCCGAGGTGGGGCGAGAGCTGCGGGCTAACGGCAGGCTTCCTTTTCATTAGCTGCTGTAAATACAGGGCTCTGGCAGCAGCCTGCTTTTCTGAGCCCAGGAAGACCATTTTTCCTTTTATCTATAATTTAGTGAAGTGTCAAGCCACAGAAGTTTTAATGATAATAAGCAGCAGAGGAAATTTATTTATTTGCTGCAAAGGTGGGTTTCATTCCAGGGTTGGTTTTTTTTACATTTCCCTCACAAGAAATGTTGGCTGCTCATGCAGCCTCGCTCCCAGGGTGTTCAGGCTACCTTCCCTGAGAAGCTCAGCACTACAGTTCCTGCTTGGATGAATGGCTTTCCAGCCCCTCTCCCACGCATGACACTGGGGCCAAGCAAACTGGGAAAAGAGAAGCAAGGAAAATACAGTGAGGTGGGAGCATTCATGTGCTTGGTGAGGTGTAATGGAGATGAGGGATTCACGAGTTTCCCATCTTCCTCCTGGTTGCTGTGCATCTCTTACATCTGCTTCCCAGACCAGCCTCTGTGGTGGATTTGACTGCTGAGGAAAAGCAGGGAAGGGCTTTTTTGGGATTACACGTAGCGCTTGCCTTCTGTCAGCCTATGAAGATGCCAGTGCTGACTGGAGATGAAAAGTGGATTGATGTCATGTGGAGGGACCAGGGCTGCTCCCTGAGGTTCAGGAAGGCAGAGAGTGGAACTCGGATGAGGCTGTGGCAGGGACAGGGGCCAGGCTGGAGAGAAAAGGTAACAGGGGATTGGAGCAAGGAGTCTTTAGGGCAGACATGGAGAGCTGGAAGGGGGATGGGGTGCTGAAGAGGTGGCAGGGAAAATAGATCTGGAGAGGAGAGGGAGGATTGACAGGGGTAGGGAAGAAGCACGTGTGTGTGGGAGATCTGCAGGCGGAAGCAAGTGTATGGGAGAAAGGGGTTTGCTAGGAAATGCTTGGGAACTCTGCCTCTGAATTAACCAGAACCTTCCTCACCTCTTTCGATGTGGCTTTGGAGGCAATATTAGAATCTTCCTAATTATTTTTCTTGGACGAGTTTTGCTATCCTGATGATATTAATTATTCTTAAAGGTCAACAGCACTCACTTGAATCCCCTTCTGTTCTATCATGTAATCAGTTAATTAATTGGAAACCATTTAGCAGAGTCTGCCGAGAGCTCAGCCTGCCGTATGCCCTGTTGTTTTGCTATTGCTGGATATATATATATATAGTTTAATATTTATACCCCTTCCTTTCTTCAGAGGCTCTGCAGAGCTCTTGGTACCATCCCAGTCCATCCCAGCCTCTGGCACCCCTCCCTGACTCAGGAAAACTGGGGCTCAGGCCCAGCTGTTAGTTTTCTCTTTACTAACCCCTTTGAGGTTATTCATGGCTCATTGATTTCTGGGCATCCGAGTAGGTGGGCCTATTTTAAATTATTTTTTTTAATATAAATTTGATATAAGAGGCTTCTAACAGCTGAGATCACAGTCCTTGTTCAGGAGCAAGAGGCAGGACCAGAACATTTCCCAGCACGTCTGCCCTCGATGTGTTGACATTGAGGCTCTCATGTGGACCTTGTCCAGCTCTCCCAGTGTCTGCCTGGACATTTGGAATGATCTTTTAGCTGGGATGGTACCTCCTGATGAGCACCTGTCCCTATTGCCTCCTGGATTCAAGGGGGAGGTGGTGGGAAACACGTGGGAGCCTGGGAGTCTGGTGTTCATAGAATAATTAAGGCTGGAAAAAACCTCTAATATCATCAAAGTCCAATTATAGTGTACTCAGAGAAGCTGGGAAATGCCCTGTGGGCATGGCTGTCCTTCCCATGCCATCCCTCAAGCTGTGCCTTGCAACAGCTCTGAGCCTTTCTCTTACACAGAGAGATTGGGTTGGCTCTGGGCTCACTGGAAACCTGTGAGCAGGAGGCATTCCCCAGTCGTTCTGTGTTCCCAGCTTGAAGAACAATGCAGTGTGAAGCAGAGAGGGTTGGATAAACCCAGCCCCTCGCTGGAAGCTGGCAGCTGGCAACCCTTGTCCTCAGCCAGCACACATCTCCGGTATTATTTCTGCATGCCAAAGCAGGAGGAGAGCCCAGTGCACAGTAATATTTCGGTCTAATGGATCTAGAATTGCTGCAGTTTGGGACAGAAGAGATGGGGTGGCAGCAGTGCAGCCCTGAGGACCTCTTGGCTGCAGGAGGGCAGCCATGGGGAAAGGCTCTTGCCTGTTGCAAGTTGATTTTTCTTTTCCTTGAGCAGAGCACAGGCCTATTGTGTGGATACTGCTGGACTCTGCCCTGCGGGGAAGCTGGCAGGCAAAGGGAAAGCAACTGCAGGGCTGACCCAGCTTTTAACCTTTCCTCAAGTCCTCTGAGAGCCCAGATGTCTTTGGAGAAGAGCAATGGAAACAACAAGGGCGAGATGAGTGTAGTGCAGAGGGCCAGATCCCTGCATCTGATCTGCCTCGAAGCACAGGGGACAGTGTGACCCACATCTGGTGACGCCTTCCCATCTGTGCCGTGTGCCAAACCGAAACTGTGAGCAACAATAACCTCAGAGGGGTGATTTGTCTTTGAACAAAGCTTTGTGCAGCTGGGAGATGCCTCAGAAGAGATGACTTGGAGGGTGTGGAAGCATCGTGTAGGAGATGGCCTTTAGGATAAAGGCTGGGCTGGGTTGGAGGCGGCAGCAGGACGTGGCTGCTGCACTGCACAGGCAGTGGGAGGAGAGGCGTGGGGCAGGTGTGCTGCTGGCCCTGGCTGTGGGAGCCCTGTGACAGAGGTGTGGTGCCTTAATGCCTTCCCGCTTGCCCTGAGGCTTTTGTTTTTTAATGTTGTTGTTCAAAGAACAGTGCAGGAGACCAGCCCATTCCACCTCCCTCAGCCCTGTTTCAGTGTGGATTTGAAAATCAGGGTCCTGCAGATGAGAAATACGGAGGGATTTGGTGGTTCCTTCCTCCAGAATCACACCTCCAGGACCAGTGGTGTGCGTGTGGAGTGGCAGGGTCTCTTCTTGTGTGTCACCCGTGATGGTCCCTCTCTCCTCTCTGATGCAGGATGCTCTGAGTTTGGGAAATTATTGCAGATTCTGACTCTAGTCCTAGAACAAGAAATAATTTGTGGAGAATGAGATGATTATGTCACGGCACATGCTGTGTGACACGCGCCTTACAAGGTACAGGACAGAACCTGTGGACAGGAGAAAGGATTTAGTTTTGCTGCCCAAACGCACAAGAGAAGGTTGAACCTTGGGAGAATTTTTGATTCTTCTGTGTTTTGGGGTCAGAGAAGCCTTGGAGGTTACTGGGGTGTTGCTTGAGGAGCAGAACTGAGCTGTAGGTAATGCCAGACCATGGCTGAGGACCTCTGCAATCTGTCTCACTCCTCCACGGCACCAATATATGCATCCTGGTGCTGAGCCTGAACAGGGAGCAAATCCAGGAGAGCTCCTGGCAGCTGTGAAATCTCAGGCTGACCAGTTTAATGGCACATCCTGTTCTGCTCACTCTGCTTTCCGGCCATGCGAGACTTGCACGCACTTGGCAGTGCCCAGTGCTTTTCCAGGCTGTCTCAGGCATGTCCTGCTGGGACTTGGGGCTGAGCTGTTGGAGTTTCCAATTGAGTCTAATATTTGCAGAGCCTGATTTGTGGGGAGGCCAGTTCTGCCACAGCTTCTGGGACTTGTTGGGGTAATTTTAGCACACTCATTAAGGGAGGACAGTACATTTTTTCCCTTAATGAGCAAAGCTGCTTACTAAACAGGAAGAGGAGGGAGGGGACAGGGAAGACAGGGAGGGTGATGGGGAGTGTAACAGTGCTTTTAGAGGTCATTGGAGTTATCTGGCAGGGATAAGCAAGCCCCAGAGTGACTTTCCAGCTTTTCTCTGGTTCAAACCCAAAGCTTTAACAGTCTACTTGCTGCAGATACAAAGCCTGAACAGAGCTGCCCCTACAGCAGCATGTGGTGCTGTCACATTCTCCTCTTCTGTGGCCACCAGCAACCAGCAGTGAGCTGTGAGACGATGGGAAGCACCTGTTGTGCCCAAATATCAAGGGAGTCACATGCAGTGCCACCAGCATATCCAGCACTGGGGACTGCAGCTGAGGATGTGCATCTCACCTCGCGTTTCTGCCAGGCACTTGCTCGTGCTCCCTCAGCCCCAGCTGCTCTGTGAAGTTAATCCCTCCCAGTCAGGATTTTCATAGTGGCACCATGTTATTAAAACGTGTGAAAAACTTCTCCCATGCAGAAATAAATGTGTCATCTCGGAAACAAGGGCAAGTGGAGGATGGAGCTGCGTGGAGGAGGGACAGGTGCACAGGGTCCCTCCCCAGCAGCAGCGTTTCTGCCATTGCATTGAGCTGAGCTGCATAAAATAACTTACAGTTTAATTACAGGGGCTCCTGCTTGTTGGTGTCATTAATGAGGCAACTGGCTTAATTTAGCTGAATAAAAATGGCTTTAATAGTGGAAACACTTTTGGCTGCTGGGTAATTAAGGGAAAACTAAAAATGCCGTCTCCTCTTGCACTGAAGTCCGCTTGTTCTGGTCTGCAGAGATCCAGATTCCTCGCTGTCCCACCCTCACCCATCCCTTTTTTAACCCCAGGAGCTCATTCAGGAGGTGCACTCCATGGCCCCATCTGTCACTCGTGCTGTGACAAAATGGCAAAGGTCCCCTCCAGCAAGGACTTAGCAGTGCCTGTGGGAGCTGTGGGGGAGTGTGTGGGACGTGGCGTGTCCCCTCCTGAAACGTAGGAGGAGGGTGGAGGGAGAGAGCCAGGACTGGGATTTAGCTGTCACTCACTGGTAAGAGCCTGCCCTCGAGGTGTGCAGGGAGGTGCTGGTGGAGAAGGCTGGTGGGGATGGGAGCAGGAGCCTTGGGAGCACGGCTGCTGCAGCAGGAGGATTGTGGAGTGGTGCTGAGCCTCAGCCATGGGTGGGTTGGGTGGCTCTGCCCTGGACCTGGTCCAGGTGAGCTCCATCCAGCCCCCTCTCTCTACTCAACTCCTTTTGGAGGCAAAAAGCACCCTGGCAGCTCCTTCTAGAGACTGTCTCCATGGAAAAGAGCATCCTGTGAGTGATGGAGAAAATGTCCCACGGCAGAGAAACAGTTTGAATACGTTCCAGGAGCGCTGATGGCAGATCTGTCCTGGGAGAAGCAGGCTCCTGTTCATTGCTGAGGAGCATGCAGGGCAGGCAGTTTGCTTCCCTCTGCCTGCATTTCCTCGACGTGTGATGTGCTTTTTTGTTACAGGTGGAGCTGATGCATAGGCTGTTATAAAGGTTGTCTGGCACGCTGCTACAGGATTGCTTCCACTTTCCTATAATTCTGCCAAATTTTAATTGCTCAGGCTGAAGTTTTCTGTGTTGGGTGTCTGCTCCTGGCTGATTCTATTTTATATTGTTATTTCTTTCTAGTTTCACATAAAAGCTTTCTCAAACGTTTGAGGTGGTAGAAGGGAGGTTGGGAAACGAGGTGTTTTGCTCAAGCTAGAAAATGCTGGTGATTCTCCTGTTACAGAACATTTGCACCCTCCTTTTTTGCGTGGACAGAAATCTTGTCAAAGGACAGATTTTGCTTGGAAGACTTGGTTTTGTTCAGGGTCATCTTAGGTCATCAGAATGGCTCTTGGTCCAGTTGGAGGGGAGAAGTTTTGCAAAGGAGGTTCAGGAATGAATAAGGGAGAGGAGTAGCAACTCTTCTTGGGACACTGGTGTTGGTGTGGGAGGACGTTAAAGTGGGGAAGATAATAGGAAATTTGGGCATGGATAAGGAAATTGAGGCTGAGAAATATTTGGGAGTGGTTGGAGAGCAATGAGTAGTGTGATTCAGCCAGCTGGGAGGGAGAAGGAAATGGGTCAGGAAGCAGAGAGCTGGCACTGCCCAGCCACAGCATAGGAGGATGGGAGTTCTTGTCACTCCAGGTAACAGGGATTTGGAGGTGGCAGCAGACTTTCAGCCTTGGAAATGCTGCAGGAAGGCAGAATGGGCCTGTGAGAGGACTAGCCCTGGATGCGAGTGCCTTGATTTTCCCCAACCTTCCCCATTCATGCTGTACAGAACACTGGGAAACTTGGTGTGTGCAGCTGGGGTTTGTGAGCTGGGGGAACCCTGCAAGCACCAAACAGGAGTTACAAAGTGCTGGAGCTCAGAGCCTCACCTGTGGAGCCATAATTTAATCACCTCGTGTGCGTGTACTGTGATTGCACCTCTAACTACACAATCACGTGCTCCCTTCCCCAGGAAACCTGCCCCATCCAGCAAGTGGGATGGATCTGTTTTGGGGACAAATCACTGCTGTGCAGTGAGGTTTCTCTGGAGGAGCTCCATCTTCTGCAGCACAAGTCAGTAGCTGTACCCTTTTGCATGTGGAATCCCAGTCCTGGCATCTCTGACCTTTGGAGGCTTTGTGACTGAAATGGTGTATTTTTAATGTGTGTTTGTGCGCAGCCCCTTTCGGTCTCTGTGCTGAGGTCTGTCTCTGAGCCTGAGGAAGGACCTTTGTGACGTTTTGAAGTACCCAAGGTGTCTGTTTCCAGTGACAGACATGTTCCTCCCAGTGTGTGTCCAGGCTGATCTGAAACGGAGCCCTGGGTGTGTGTCCCCCTGACCAGCCCTGCAGAAGTTGATGGTCAGGTCAGATCAAACTCTGGCTTTGCCCTTTGAGAGCAGAGTCTCCTGCCAGATGTGTGCAAGGGAAGACCCATCTCCTCTCTGCCGGATGCTTGCTGTGGGTTGTTGTCTGGAGGAGGGAGGAGGTGGTTTCCAGGCACTGCAGGAGATGAGAAGCGGAGCACATCTGCCTGGCAAAGCCCCTTGCATTAGTGAGGATGTATCCTTTCTCCATCTCTCTGTGTCCTAAATTGTAATAACACGATCATGCTATTTTTGATTCCCTTATTTGCGTGGAAAGCCTGTTGTTTTTTCTCTTCTCTTTCAGAATCCAATTTTCTCTTGACATTTCTGCCTAATGTAGCAAAACATGACCTTTGAGAAAGGACATTCCAGTGAGATTCACTCCCTCCTCTGCATTTCTGCCTCTCTCCCACATCTTGCTGTCTCTCATGCATCCCCTTTATGCTTTCTTCTTCTCCCTGGGCTGGGGGAGGGAGTTTGCTGTCTCACTTTTCAGTAACAGTGAGTTGCTCCTTCCCCTCCCACTTTTCATCTGTCTTTGCAAAATTTCCAGGTGCTCAGTGCTCTGAGGTGGATAAAGGAGGGAGTCTTGTATATTTTTTTTTCCCCCATGCTTTATTTACCTGCCATTTTTGCTACCTTTATCAGAGACTGGAAGCAGTTTGTCTACAGACGTGGGAATGGTGGGATCATAGTCATGTGAAATGAGGTACCTGTGGTTTGCCGTGGTTCCCACAGCGGGATAGTCTGATGTGAAGCAGAGCCAGAATTTAAAAAGGCAGCTCCGTGCCATCAATGTGTTTGGGCTTGTTCTTCTGCCAGGCTCGTGGAGAGCCTTTGGGACAATGCTTTGCTGTGTGAGCGGCTTCCCCACTCCTAATTGCAGAGTTCTGGTGCAGGTGGGACAGGACCAGAATTGGTTTCCCCTTGCTGAAACCCAGTGTGAGGGAAGAAATGAGTCTGTCATCCCAAATCCTCGTGTGTCAGACCTGTGCTGCCAGGAGCCATTCAGGGTTGGTTTTAGCACTTGCAAATCAGACAAGGACTGGGGGCTGAACCTTGCACAGCTGGGCTGCCTTGGGTCATACCTGGCCCTTCATTGCTCTTCCCCGTGGGCTGGGCTGAGGCAGAGGGGTGTCCTCAGCCTCGAGCTGGGCTGCCCTGCCTGCCTGTGGCTCGCAGCAGGGATGGATTTGGTGAAGGATGTGAGGCAGCACCTCCTGTGTGTTCTGGAGGCCAGCAAAGAGATTGGGCATTTGGGTTCTCCCAGAGCTTGTGATCACCCATCCCTCTGCTCACTCATCCCAGGGGCTGGTCACTCGGTTGGTGGCTCTCAGGCTGGCCAGGTGTCCCCAGGAAAGCTGGCCAGAACAGAATGTGTTTCATTACCATCTTTTTGTGCTGTTAGAAACTGGGGGCTTTTCTCCTTCTGCTCACCCTACTCCAGACACATTTCTTCCTCTCATTTTTGCTAATTCAGTTCCTTTTACAATCTTTCATCCTCTGTGGCTTTCAGCTAAAGAGAAGATGTCTGCTGGGTTGCAAAGCTCTCCCAGGTAGATGAGATTTATGTTTTTGCAAGTTTGGGCAGATGGAGAGAGGGATGGGGAGCTGTTGGTTGCTGTAGCAGTGGTACCCCTGGGTGCAAGCAGCACACAGCCATTCCGGGACACCTGGAACGCGCAGCTACTGCAGATCATGTGATAACACCTTGGGTAATCATCGTGCTGTCATTTGAACCTGGCTGTTACTATTTTTAACGTGAAGTTTGTACTTAATTTTTTGTTCAAGTTCTGAAATAAAACTTGTTCTTTTTTGCTTATGGTTGGTTGAGCTCCAGATTCATGGGCAAGAGTCAGATATTGGATTTTTTTTTTCCTTAACATTGCAGGAGGATATAAATCATTTTTTCCCTTTAAAAAAAAAAAGAAGATGAGAAACGTTCATTTGGGTTTGTCCTCATTAAAATCTCTCATTATGAAATCTGAACTTGGGTTCTAAACTGCTTGACAGCCTCCCCATCAAGGAGGAGGGTGAGCTCTGTGGAGGTGGCAGGGCCATGTGCAGGAAGAATTATTTACAGTGACTACTTTTTTTTTTTTCCCCTTAATTTTCAGAGACCTCTCCGGGAACCGGCTCACCACTCTGTCATGGCAACTCTTCCAGACACTGCGACTCTTTGAACTGTAAGTCCCACCCTGGGGGTATCTCCTGGGGAAAGACAGGAGGCTGAGAGGAGGAACAATTTCCAAATAGAGCTATTTTGAAGCCAGCGAATAATTACCTAAAACTCCAGTGGGCAGCAACATCCTTGGGAGGCTTTCCTGGGTATGGGAGCACCAGAGCAGAACTGCTTCTCTTTTAACTTCACAGCAGCTGGCTAATTAACGTCGGGATGATGAACAAGTCATGCTTGGAGTAGTAAATGGTTGACTAACTCTGCGAGCACAGTAGAAATACTTACTGGGCCAGATTTTGGGCGAATCTCTTCAAACACTTGCTCTCATCTGTCGCAGGGTAGGGCTAGCTGCTTTTCCATAGTTGGTGCACATGCTTTACAAGACACCCCTGCTTTTTAGGCCAGTGATTCCCTTTCTCTTTAGCAACAGAGGCACCTCCTAGCTCTGATGTGGGAGATGATGAGATGGTTGTGTCTCCTGGGGCACTGGTGGCCTTCAGCCTGCTGAATTATTGATAGAGCATTCAGCATCGTGCTTGAAGAATAAGTGGACTCGAAATCAATGAAGCGTTGCCCTGATGACCTGTTTTGTTGAATTTTAGAAATAGTTGTTTGGTGGATATAAAAAAATATATATGTAGGATTTGTCCCAGAGGATCCTGGGAAGCTCCATTCATCCTCACCGATGATCAATAGAGCTGTAAGCTAGAAGTGACTTATGAAAGAATAAAGACAGTCTTTCAAGTGGGAGTGAGTGTGTTATCACCAGTGTTACTGCAGTGTATTTTATTTCTGTCAAATTGTTAAATGAAAAATACTAATAGTGGTATTAGGAAATGGAGAAACGCCCTTCTGATGGGGAAATTTGGCTTGCAGAGTTAAAATGCTGAATTCAGAATTTGTCTCCTTGCTGATTACAGCTCTAAATATTTTTCAAGCCTGGCTCAGGTTTCAAGCTTAATAGCATGAGTCATTTGTATTCTTAGACCTTTACTTATTGTCATTGCACTGTCTGGCAAAACTCAGATTGATGGTTGTTACCCAAGAGAGGGACCCAAGAGTGGAGGAGCAAATGGGGCTGCAGTCCTGAGCTGGAGGCACTCGCAGGGCCTGGGGTAATGGTGAGCCTGCAGATAAATGGGAATACTTCCAAAGGGGCTCGTTTTTATGTGCTTTTGCTTCATTTGGTCATATTTTGTTTCTTCAGGCACGTCCCAGGTCTGCCAGCTCCAGCCAGGCTCAAAAGACCAATACCAAGCACAAAGGGAATTGAGAAGCTGCTTTTGGGCAGCAAAGGGTGCTTCACCTGATGAATACATCTGTGTTGTCCTGATACGATGTTCCTGGCAGGGAGATGGTGTGCTTGGGGTGGCTTTGGGTGGTGTCAGCACAGTCACTTGGGGCCAGTGCTCAGCGGGGCAAGCGGGACTGAGCTGAATTGCTTGGCTCCAGGTGGAGCTGTGCTCAGAGCAGCTTTCTTGGAGATAACAAACTCCAATGAACGAAGGAAGTAATGCACAAAGAAACGTGGGAGATCACAGGGCTGGTTGGTGGGAAGTCGTGGTGGGGTGGGAAAGCAGTACTGACGTGGTGCGTGTTGTCCATGGTGTCCCGTGGGGAGGCTTGGCATCACGTGGGGCAGGAGCCTCAGCTGAACCTCTCCTGCTCCAGGCTGTGGAAGGGGTCTTGGCAAACCAGCCTCTGGCACCAGCTCCAGCTCGCAATTTAGACCTGCAAATGTGCCTGCCCACAGGGACTGCCTTGCTGCTGGCTGGGCTGGAGTAAGAGCCTGGCCAAGTCCATGTTTCCTAAAGAATTGCTTTAGGTGCTTCCTGACAAAAAAACCTCTCTGAGTTCCTGGTTACTAAGGACCCCTTCATCCACGTGAGCACAGCTAGGATGGGGATTACCAGAATAATGTGGTGATGCCAGTCCCCAAACATGACAGCTGAGGGATGTTTTATCTGGTACCCGCTGGGATGTCAGTTTTTAAGGGACAGGGGGATGTGCCTGCAGCGTCCTTCCTGGGGCCATGAAACTGTCCTGGTGAACTTTGGATTTGTTGGAAAGAAGGCAGCACAGAGATGTAGCCAGAGCTATGGGCTCTGAGTAATCATTCACATAAAGATGTTGGGAATTAAGGTGAAGACATGTTACCTGCTATGGGGTGGTTGTGGTCCTGACTGCTAGAAGGATGGGACCTGTTGGTGAGGAAGAGCAGATCTCCAAGATGGGGAGAAATTACTAATGGATCCACAAAGTGGGAAATACTGTTATTTTTTTTTTTTTATAGAAATGTAGAGGATGGGTGAGTAAGAGACAGTTTTTTGGCACACTGAGCACCAAGGAGGCTTCCAGAACCTGGGAAGGAGATGGAATGCATGGCGCACATAAAGTGAGTGTGAAACACTGGTGAAAGCTAGAAAGGGAGTTGCAGATTGACATCAGCCAAGGACTTGAAATTGAGCCAAAACTCTCTGGAAAGGGAGAAAGTGGTGAGCATCAGAGGCTGATGCAGAGACAACAAACCTGAGGAAGGCAGGCTGAGCAGCAGCACTTGTGCACAGCAGTGGAGAGGCCAGAAGAATCCAGGGATATGTAGTCCACTCTTCTCCAGAGGGTTAGGTCTGCATGGAGGGATGGTGGGACAAGTGGATGCAGAGGCTCGCCAGAGATGCCTGATACTGAATTCCAGTGCCCCTGTGGTGTCAGAAAATCATGGATCCAGAGGGAGGGTAGTCATCCAAGCCAGAACTGTGGCTTACAACGAGGCAGCTCGGAGCAGTGGAGCATGGGGTGAGGGAAGCAGTGGGAGGGTTGTCTCCAGGAGTGTTGGGAGGAGAGGAACTACAACTGCTTGTGACATGGAGATTGCCAGGGAACACGAGACCTGACAAAGCCACTCAGAGTGAACAACGAGGGGGAAAGATCAGAAGACTACTGGGCAGGTGGATGGCAACTTGGGGCTTGAAATTGCTGCTTGGCTGCATCCAAGGCGTCACTGCCTCATGAGCGTGGTATTGCTTTAAAGAAGAATTTCTTGTTCAGCAGAGCTGAGACTTTTCCCCTGCTGACTCACTGAAGAAAGGATGGCAAAAATGAGGCACACTTCCAGAGAATATTATCTCTTGCTTGTTCTGGCCAGAAACAAGGCTTGGAATGGTTTCCAGTAACTCCAGCCCTAATTCCCATAGCACGGGCTGACCTTGACCAGCAGGGCTCAGGCTAATGAGCGCACAACTCTCCTAAGTCTGAAGCTGAGTGTGTGCAGGGAAGCATCTGACACATGCAACAGCTCATAAACATTGGACTTTGAGCCTTTCTTATCCAGAAGTCACAGCTGGTTTCCTCTGTCATGTCCTTGGCTTCCTTTGTCATGTCCTCAGAGAGCTTAGGGCTGACATTTCAAGAAATTCCTTCCCGGAAAGACCTAAGACTCTGGATCCAAATACGTCTTTGGTTGTATAAAACCTTGTAGTCCTGAACATCTTGCTGCTCTGCCCGACCCATCAGCATTTCTAATACCAGCAGTCCCTGCCAAGTTGCCCTGCAGTACATTCCTGCAGTGCTACAGCAAGAGGCTTTGGAGGGGATGAGGCACAGCAGCATCTCTGGTAATGTTATGAGTCCAACTTAACATGGTCTGTGCCTCCAGCTTTGAAACTTATCACCACCAGCAGTCCCAGTAATAGAGCTGTGGCCAGGCAGTGGGTACTTGCCTGCTCTCTGCATTAGCTGAGGCAGCTGTCAGACACCACACATTGCTTCCTGTCCCAGTCCTTCCCTTTCTATCCCATCCCTTTCTCTCAGAGGTTCAGAAATAACAGTTCTGGTTGGACCACCAAGAGAAATCCTGGTCTGGGAAATTAATAGGAATAAAAAACAAAATTAGATTTTGTTCTCTCTCTGCTGAGCGCTCTTTTCTTCTCAAGCTTAGGGAAGTGGCCTCAGTCCCAAGGTAGGAAGAGCATTTTAATTGTAAGAGTATGAAACCTTGGCAGGAGTTTTATGTGAATTGAAACAGACAGGAGAAGTGTGGCAAGGATCTCTGCTGCCCTCTGAGAGGTTTTAGCTGCAGACAGCTTTGCTCTAGCTGATGAGTGGGGAGGCATGGGACAGTGCATGTGTCTCATTTAGCTGCTAGTCTGGAAAAAAAACTGCTTGTGTGTGTGTGTGAAGTCCCTGTCTGTTCCAGAACACACTGGAGTGTTGATGGCATCTGTCTCCCACACTGGTCCACCCTGCTGAAGGCTGTAGAGGCAGTTTAGGGAGACAGTGGGTACAGCTTTCTGCAGGGAGCAAAGCTGGGCTCAACCAGGCACCAGCAGCATCAGTGTTGCTGAAGAATTGACTTGATGCCTGCATGGCTCCGGGGTTTCAGTTTTCATGCGTCATTGTCCCATCAAATGGCAGCTCATGGCATGATTGTCACAATTTTCCTCCTTCCCAAACATAGTGTGCCTGATTTGGGAAGGGGCTGTGCCTTGAGCCCGCCCTACTATCACTCTGCTTAAGGTGCTGGTGGATGGCTCTGGCTCTCTGGCTCAGGTGCAGGTTCAGTCCCATTTTGGATGAACTCCTTGAGTCACAGAGCAGCTCTGCCTGTGCAGAGAGCCCAGCTCCCTTGCAGCTGTGATATTTGCTATTTCTCACAGGCGTTTTCTGTTTTAAGGAGGGCTGGAGAAGGTGTGGGAGTGTGCACAGCTTCTGAGTGCCTGCAGCCAAGCGATGCTTTGGCGACAATTGCAGCCTGCATACAGAAAATGCCCTTTGGGTTTGTTCATTTGTTCCAGGAGTAAGTTGTGCTGGATATGTCCCACAAAGAGCCCCTTTGCCTCAATTCTCACTGGGGTGCTGCTGCACCCATGGTCTGCAGCACATGGCAGTGCCCTCTGGTCCGAAAGTGTGTTTTGTCCAAAGGGCACCTTGTGCTCCCCAAGGTGCTTCTGCAGGGGGAGAAGGTGCATTCATGTCCACAAGCAGAGGGTTGTAGGAAGTGGAGATGTGTTACAGAAATGTGAGAGGAAGAGTTTGAAGGAGCTGCAGCTCCTACTGGTCCCTGCAAGGGAAGGGGTCTGAGGAGAGAATTAGAGGTCTAGGTTTTTGGGTGGGTTTAGGACAGCATGAGTGTGGAATTCCATGTGTACCTCTCTGGAGAGCCAGCTGGCATGGCAAGGCAGGCACCAAGCAAGGAGGAAAGGGTGTTTTAGGCATGTCAGGAATGCTTTTGCAATGCATGTTAGGGACAGCGGGTGCACACATCTGTGCCCCTTCTACCCGCAGTGCTGTGCCAGCTGCCCGTGGCACTCAGCACATCCAGCCCGTGATGGGAGTTAATTTGTGCAAAAGCCCCTCTGGGGGTCTCGATTAGAGCGAGCTACATCGCTGGTGTTGGGGCAGGTTGTGGGGAAGTTCTGCCCTGAAGCCCGTGGCTCCTGTATTATTCATGGCCCTTCATGAATTAGCAATGGGCCGGGAAAGCTGCTGTCTATTACTTACAGAGCTGCCCTTAAGTGCTAGGACAGCAGCTCTCCCAGCAGCCTCGTTTTGTGAGGATATTTGTGAGGATATTTGCAGCGGAGCAGAATTTCTCCCCCATTGCATCTGGGCTCCCCCAGCTCCCTGCCAGGTCCCAGGGTACATCCCCGGTTTCCTGATCTGCCATGGCCCTTACCCACGTGCCATCCCATGTTCTGCTGGTGTCAGTGATCCTGGGAGGCTCCTGAGGAGAAAGTAGATTCATGGTTGTGTAGAAGAGGATGTAAAGCCTGTGCAGAGCCCTGGCAGTACCTGTCAGAGCACGCAGGGAATGTCTCATCACTCAAATCCCGCCAAATCACTGCGCTAATCTGCTCTGGTCTGTTAAATTTAGTGCTTTGGCCTTTGAGTTGCTTGTCTGAGCCTTGTACCTGTGTCACAGAGGTTTATGTGCTTTTGGTGGGAGAGAAATGAACTAATGAAAAGCCACAGAGTGAAGTTTAACCCAGTGTTTGCTCTAAAAAAAAAGGTCAGATGGCATCTTGATGTATTTGAAAATGCAAAGTGGCATCATTAGGGTCCAGGTTTAGCAATCCTGGGTGCTACCAGAAGACCCCTTTGCTTCCTCCATTTGCAGCACTGTACTGACAAAGCAGCAGCTGCAGATGTTTGGAAGGTTGTTTCCAAATCCTGTTAGTCGGTGAAATTAATTTTGTAGAAGCAAGCATGAATTTTGCAGTAACACACGGAACAGAGCAGGAAAAAAGCTTTCCCCTGTATGATGGGGGATCTAGATATCACGTGAAGCAATGGTTTGACCTGTGGAGATCCCCTTCTGCCTTGGGGTGACTGAGCTCATCTTTGGCACTGCTGGCTCTGCTGATCCCAGCTTTCCTTGCTTTATGGTTGTGTGGGGAGATATTTTGTTTGTTCAGGCTGTATCTCCTAGTTTTGCTCAAATTATCGTTGCAACCAGCTTTGGTAACTCAGTCCTGGCTGAGCACTGGGCTCTTGTTCCTGCCGGGACTTGCCCTTCTTGCGTGTCCACAGAGACCTGCAGAGCTTTAAAAATGTAAATGAAATGGTTAATAGGTTGGAAAATCAATTATAATAAACATTCCTGGTATATAAACTATGCCTAAGTGTGGTTTAAATGAAGTACATTAAAGGCAGTGCTTTTCTCCATTTCTCCTGGCCAGGTCAGCAGGGTCTCAGCACAGTGCTGATTGATTTGATTAAAATGCATGTTCCCCTGCACATTAGCTTGTGTTCTGGGTCACCAGGAGCCTGTGTCCATACAAGGAACTTGGGAGAAGAGCTGCCAGCTTCTCTGAGTGCTTGCAGGGGCTTGAATTGTGCTTTGTCCAGCAGAGTCTAGGACCACCAGTGAAGTGGGATTTGAAGGTGTGAATCAATATTTTAGGGCAGTAGAGAGCTGCCTGCTCGTTTGCTGAGGGCTGACTCTTTTGAGTGTCTGGGTGACAGTGGGACCAAGCCACAGTAGTGCAGGTCTTGTGGTGAGAGACATCGAATGCATCTGTGTGCTGCCCTAGGAGATGTAAAACCTTGTGTGCACTCACGACAGAGACCCTGAGCGTGTGGATGTGTGACTGTGGAAAAGAGTGGAAAAGACAGGAATAATAAGTGCCAGAAGACCCCAGGTGAATAACACAGAGAAGATTCTGCTTTAGCTCTCACACCTGCATGGTGCCTGTTCTCCTTGGGGATTCCAGAGCTGGGTGACAGCTCTGCTCATCCTTCCCCATCCCACCATCCTCTCTCACCTCTCTCTGCCCGCAGGAGACTAGAGAGGAACCTTTTTAACTGCAGCTGTGACATCCGCTGGATCCAGCTCTGGCAGGAGAAGGGCGAGGCAAACCTGCAGTACCAGGATCTCTACTGCATGACCATGGATGCAGTCATCATCACGTTGAAGGAGATGAACATCACCCAGTGTGGTAAGGATCCCGGGGCTGGACACGAGGGAGGCTGGGAGGGATCCCTGTCCAATCCAGCACCTCAGGTTCAGCTATTTTGGGAACCTGGTGTAGCAGGATCCCACCACGTGGTTGAGAACAAGAAGGCTGAAGCTGGTTGGGATAGTTTGTAGATTAAAAATAGAATATCTGGGTAAATGTGAAGCTGCTCTTAATGCGGGTATGAAAGGTATTGGGTGATTTGGGGCATTTTCTTCACTGCAGTGCTGCTGCTTGACAGAGTGTCTGTAGTGAGTCTGTGTGATGTCTTGAAAAGAGCTGTTTCATGTAGATCTTCCTGTGCCTAATGAATGCTAGAAACAGCATATTGTTAAAAGACACTGCCGCTGTTCTTTTGTAATTACTCTTAGGAAATGCATGTCTCTATTCATTTTCTTTTGTTTTATTTTTCAATTGAAATCCCATATCTGTAGGGAAGAGCCAGAAGTGATTTTATATCTCTTTTTGTTTCCTGCTGATGTTTAAAAGAGTCCAGCGGTCCCAGGAGCAACACGAGGCGTGTTCAATAGTTACCCCTTTTTCCTTCACCTTGTTCACACATCAGCTGCCTGTTTGGTGTCAGGTTTTGCTCTGCTATTGCTATTACTGGAAAGCATCCCTTGCAGAGTAAGGAAAAAGAGATGTACCTTCTGCAGAGCAATTAAACTGTCTGTACACAAGCAGCTGTCAAACTCACAGGCTGAAAAAAGGAGGAAAACCAGATTTTTTTTTTTTATATAATCATCCTCTGTGCTAGGGATTTGGGCTTGTTACTTGTAGCAGTAGTAGACAAACAGCATGCACGTTTGGATTTGCATGACTTGATTTTTTTGTTGTTTTGTTGCTTTTTTTTTTTTCCTCCAAGTTCACCCTGTCCCTTTAAGCTCTGGAAACTGGCCAAAGTGTGCCTTCATGTGGATGAACTAAAAAGATTTGAGAGTGCAGTAATTTCCGCCCCACATGGGATGAATAAACTGCAAGGATTAGACAGAAAAAAATTCCTTAGAGATCAGGGACAGGAGGAGAGATGGCTCCATCAGTGGTGGCAGTAGGGGACAGCAGGGTGCTGATTTGGGAACAAAAATGTGCTGGCATGCAGGGTGAGCACCTCCTCTGACCATGCAACCTCCTGGAAGGGCAGGGAGCCACAGTGGTCTGCTTTCCTCCAGAGGAGTCTTTCTGTTCAAGCATTAAGACTCCAGGGATGTTGTAAGGACACCACATTTGTCTTTGTTCTCTGGTGCTGAGGGCAGGCATGGCTTGGTGTGGCCATGTTTGGTACCAGCTCAGGCTGGAGAACACCATTCATGTCCTCCCTATCTCCCTCTCCATTATTCTGCCACCTATGCAGCTTTGCCAGGTCTTGACTGCTGCCTTCTTTCTTCTGGCATCCCCCCAGTCAGTACAATGCTCCTTCCTGCCTGGTGTCACTCTCTGATGGCCATGAAAGTGTATGTGTCCCCATCCGTGACTTTGCCTTGGCACGATGGATGCGGCTGCCCTGTGATAGGGTGGGACCACTGGTCAGTTCCTCCTGCCCTGCTTACTCAGTTTGCCTCTGAAAACCTCCCCTGCTCAAGAAGAGTATTTGGCCTCCTTGCGACCAGCATTGTCTTGTTTCGTGTTGCAAGGATATTTGGTGCCTGTGGCACCGAGTAAGAGTGGTGTAAATCAGAGCCGCCATAAATCAGCGAATCCCTCTGCTACCACCAAGGGAGAACAAGGGCACCTTCTATTAGGAGAGCTGCAGTTAATATGAGGACACATCCTTGGTCATCTTTTCTTGATTGTTATAAATTAGAGGGACTCTTTCTTCACCTGGAATGCTGAGTGCTGTGTGCCTTGTCCCTGGAGGTGGGGGTGCCTTGGATCCTCTCCCAGTACACACAGTTTTCTCATCCCAGGTGACTGCCCTCATGAGAAGCTTCTGTGGGAGTAGAGGGATGGGGACGGGGGTTGTGTGAGGGGAAGGGTGGGCAGAACTGGACAGCAACTTTTGGATTCAAAGCTGATGGGAGAGTCTGCTCAGCTGGCACATCTCCAGCATCTACATTTTCCCCTGTCTCTAGCACCCTTCCTTTTCTCAGTAGGGCAAGGCCATGCTGTTGCCTCATGCTACTTATCTTGGGGTGCTGGAGGCTAATTTGGGAAACAGCTTGGTGGGGAGCTGTGTCCACACACTTCCTGTGGCTGGCTGTAGCAAATGCTGCCCTGCACCTGAGTGGTTTTTTTTGGCTCCTCTAGACCTTCCTGAGATCAGCGTGAGCCACGTGAACCTGACGGTGCGGGAAGGGGAGAACGCCGTCATCACCTGCAATGGCTCAGGGTCGCCGCTGCCGGACGTGGACTGGACAGTGGCCGAACTCCACTCCATCAACACCCACCAGGTAGGGGCTGCAGCACCTCAGTGCTGCCTGTGCCCAAAGTGGCAAGAGCAGTGCAGCTGCCAGGAGTTCCCCAGGTCCGTGCATGCAGGTATGAGAAAAGAGAAATTGTTGTATCCAAAGGAAAGCTGAAGCCATGCTCTATCCACATGAGGAGCTGGGGACTCCCAGAAGGGAGCAAAACCTTTCCTCTGTGTGGCTGCAAAGTGAAGATGAGAGAACTTCAGAGCTCAGTGCTCGCTGGTTGAATTAACTCATGTGTCCTCTGATGAAACTGTACTAAAACTACCTGTTTGCAATGCCTGAGTAGCAGCTAAGTAAGATTTTCTTGAGGCCAACCATGTTTATCAGTGCTACAATGCCATGGCTCTCCCCTTCCCAGTATTTCCTCTTACAAGATGTGGTGTGTTTAATCAGGTGAGGAAATACCTCCCTCTACCCAGATCCCAGTTGTCCTTGGATTTTGGAGACCTTCTCTCGTGGAAACTGTGATCCTCCTTTTCTGGGGGTGGTAGCGGGGAGGAAAGGAGCCACCAGATACTGATTTCTGTCTGTATTTCTCTCTGGGATTCTTAGACCAACCTCAACTGGACCAATGTTCATGCCATCAATTTGACCTTGGTGAACGTCACCAGCGAGGACAATGGATTCCTGCTTACCTGCATTGCTGAGAACGTGGTGGGGATGAGCAATGCCAGTGTGCTGCTCACTGTCTACTGTAAGTACCAGTGGAGGCACCTTGTCCATAGAGAGCCTGGGGGGCTGCCCTGGGAGCTGTTTGAATGCACTGCCACTTGCTACCTCTGTGCCATGCTGGTTTTGTGGGTGAGGATTAGGAGAAGCTGAGCACAGTGAGCTGGAGGTGGATCCTCACACAGCTCTCTCTCAAGTGTCTCATTTTGCTTTCCTGATGCTTCCATTAATCCAGAAATGAGCACAAGAGCAAGGAAGGAACAGCAGTGCCACGGTGGTGGTGGGCATTTCTTTCCTGTCTCTTGGAAGATTCAGTAGGCTAAGGGAAAGCCATAGAGGGACTACAAATCTGTTTACAAACACAAAGTTTCTTGCCCTGATGCTATGTGAGAGGTTTGGTGGCACCCTTGCTAAAGTTTAAAACTTGCCACTGATTTCAGGGATGTTAGCGCTTCCTCTCAGGTCAGATACGACAAAGTTAAACTGCAAATGTCATGAAAATGTGCACGTGTCAAATTTGAACTACTCACTTTTATCTGCAGGTAGCTCAACTTTCTTTGTGCTTTCTAATATAACAAAACCCTGACCTTAAGAGGAAGTTTACACAGCTTTGTGGTCTCAAGCAGCTGAGATTTGCTATATTTTGCTGTTTCTGTAATACTTGCCCTTACTCTGTAGTTTGAAAATCTGTCCCCCACCCTCAGCCTTGCCATGTATAGGGGAGACCCTTGTGGGATTCTGGCTGCTCTTGGTGAACCCATGCATGCTGTGTGATGCTTTACTACTTTCATCTTCCTTCCAATAAGTGCTATTGATGGATTGAAGGATGGAGGTAATTAAAGTTCAGCCCAACTCAGAGCTGACTGGTCAGCAGATGGGTGTTTTTTGCACGGTGTTTTAGCATCTGTTCCTCCACACTTTAAACAGCACTATGCCCATGCCTATTTTCACCCGTGAAATCCTCTGAGCTGCCGACAGTTTATGCTACCCTTGCTCTTGTTGCACAGAGCCATCACTCAGGCTGTAATTTCACACTGAAAAGATCTGGGTTTGTGCGTGTAGGTGGCTGCCTGTTTTGAATCCCCCTTGCCAGGAAGAGATGAACAAGCCACACGCGGATCTGGGCTTGCGAACGAAGGAGGGTGGCTGGGACACAACCGTGTGGTTCAGGGTAGATGGGTGCTGGTGGGAGAATTTTGCTGAGCTCCAACCAGCTCTGCACCTTCTTCTATTCTATCACCTTCACTGCCCGAAAAAATTCACTGTCATTTTTTCACGAAGATGGGTCAAAGTTGATATGTTGGTTTTCTTCCTCGTGGATGCCCAATGGCTTATCTTTGCAGCTGGATGGTAGCAGGAAAAGGAGTTTTAGGGGAGACATACATCTTTGTGTCATATATCTTTGCACAAAACTTGTTCTTCTAGTTCAGACCTTGCCAGCCTTGGGGTTTGGGACCTTAGGTGTAGGCGTTGTAAATGGGGTTTCAGAAGCTATAGCAGAGCAACATTTGAATTCTTGGGGTGTCCCAAGGGGAAGACGATGCGTATGCAGTGAATTGCAGGTGGAGTTTCTGCTTTTCTTATCCCTCTCCCACTCTACTCCCTTTAATTAAAACACCCCTGGAGGCTGCTCGGCGAGTGAGAACTCCTTTGGGATATTCAGGCAGCCAAAGCCCCCAAGGACAGACAGTCTCTGAGGGATGTTTGCTTCCACAGCTATGCAACCCAGAATTGCTTGGTGCGACTGGAAAGCTCCCACGGGCACCTGGCACATGTGTAATGTAACTGCTACGTCACCGTGTCCTCCTTAACGGGGTGGGTGGCCTCCCTGGCATCCCTCGGGGGAAGGAGAGCAGCAGTAGATGTGTGGACAGGACAGTCCAAGCTTAATTGTTCCTGGGCTGGTGAAATTCCCATCCCTGTCTTTAATTTTTACCCCTGTTTGGAAGGCCAAGAGGCCTGGCCACGGCTCCTCCTTCCAGGGAGGGTGGAGTGGTTCTCGTGACAGCACTGCTTCTTTACAGGCATCCATGGGAAGAGTAGAAGGAACAAGTGATTTTGGAGGTTTTCAATGCTCTTTAGTTTCCGTGGTGCACAGAGTCGTGACGTTGGGTGGAGGTTGCTGTGAGCCTGCCATGTTTCTCTCTGCTAGATCCCCCTCGCATCCTTACCCTGGAGGAGCCGGTGCTACACATGGAGCACTGCATTGCATTTGCAGTGCACGGGAACCCAGCTCCCACCCTTCACTGGCTGCACAACGGCCAGGTCCTCCGGGAGACAGAGATCATCCACATGGAGTTTTACCAGCAAGGGGAAGTGTCTGAGGGTTGCCTGCTCTTCAACAAACCCACACACTACAACAATGGCAACTACACGATTGTGGCCACCAACCAGCTGGGCTCAGCCAACCAAACTATCAAAGGACACTTCCTTGAAAAGCCTTTTCCAGGTAGGATATTCAGTTTATCTCACCAGGGCTCCTTGCAATCCCAAGGTCTTATGGCCCTGACAGTAAATCCTTGCCTAGACAACCCAAGTTGTCTTTGTCTGAGCATCAGGTTGGAAGAGGTGACCCCTGGCAGCCTCTTCTTCTGACCAGTATGATTTTCCTACTCAAGTGTACTTTGGTGTCATATGAACTCTTTAATGCTGGGAGAGGTACTAACTGCTTTAGATAATTTTATATTGTAGCATATTCTGTAGTGTATTTATTTCTTTATTTTAAAGGTCTTCAGGAATTTCAGTGGGAATATGATGTAAGTCTGGCCAATTATCTTGGAACTCCTTTTGGGTGCCCCAAAGAGGCTGCTGAATTTTTTCGAAATAAAGTGTTCTGGTGTGTGATAGTCATAAGCTTTAGAAAGCAAAAACCTTTGAAGTGGTGCAGCCTATCCCTTTGTTTTTTCTACTTCTAGCTTGCATTTGTGAAATGATTAAAGCTGGATGCAGCCATGTCAGAATTGTTTTCTTTCCGAATGCAATATGTGCAATTCCAGGATGACAGGGCTACAAAAGATGCGACAGCTCAATTAGTCACTTTGCATCAGTTTGCCGGGATTTCTTAACTGATTGCTTGGAATTCCCTGTTGTACTCCCTGGTGATTCACAGCTTAAGTGCAAAAAAAAAAAAAAAAAAGCATTTGAGGACATGGAGATCCATCTCTGGGAAGTGCTGTAGAGACTTTCATGGTGGCCTGTCTGCTCTGTAGGAGCATCTCAATCTGCTCCCTGACAGTGCAACACCACGCTGGCCATCATGGAGTTAAGATCTGTGCTGCCTTCAGGAATGATGCCATGAGAAAGTGGCAGCTCTAAATTGGCCCCTGCAGCCCAAGAAAATCCAGCAAAATAGGGCGTTTGCTAAATATAGCAAAATACCAACGGTACTCTCATTTATTATTTATATCACACCATATATGTACACAGAGTTTTCCCGCAGGTCAAATATCATAAATGCAAACCGAAATCTCTGCCTTGAAGATCTGACAATTGAACAAATGAGCTGATATGGATGGGAGTGGAAAATTTGTATTCTGACTTCAAGGATGCTGCCCTGTTTGACTATCTGACCTATTTATGTTTCCTTCTGTCAGGGCAGAAGAGCTTATCAAATGTAGGTGGGTGAGGAGAGGTGCACAGGTTTGCAGTCTCAGCTCTGTCAGGTCCCACCTTTGTGACTCAATTTCCCCATCTGTGAAACGGGGGCAGCTCCTAAGTAGGTGCTGGACCTCCAGGAAAGGGAGGCAGATAAGCTGTTCTGGGAGAGCTGATTTTGGAAATGGATCTGAGCCACGCTGTGGTGTGGAAAAGCACATTGATGTTTGAGGAGCACCTTGCGTTAGAGGCTCTGGAGAATGGGGTTGTGTGAATATATGTAAAATGTTGCCCTTGTGAGTGCATCTCCACCCACGCCTCGTGTGTGCTGTCGGTGTGGGGTGCTTACTGACCCTGAACCATCTCTCAGCAGGAACTGACCCATTTCCTTTATTTCTTCTGATCCAAAGTCCCAAGCCATTCCTCACCCTGGCAGACCCTGTCAGCCCAATGCAGGATGTAATTTACTTCCCTTGAAGGTTGTTGCTTCGTCCACTGCCACAGCTGACATGTACATTCACTGCAGCTGACATTTATAATTTCCCATTTGAAGGTAGATTCCTTCAGAAAATGCCACACATTGAAAGGTCCCCAGTGTGGGTCGTTCAGGCCCCTTAATGCTTAGAGCAATTCACATGTGCAAGGGCTTTGCTGTCACTACCCAGGGTGAGATTATTAGTCTTAATTAATTAATGAAAGCATAGTGCCTGGAAGAGTTTCTGTCAGTGTAGAAAAGGACCTATGACCATGTATTTTAGAACCCCCTGGTCAAGAACCTCTCATTGGTAAAAGGCCATGCTCTGCTTTCCAGGCTGAGAGGAGCAAAGTGCTGTTAGAAGCTGGGGTCTGGGAGATGTAAGCTCCATGCCATATCCACCTTCTCTCTGATGCTGCAGGGCAGTGGCTCCCAGGACAGATTTGTGTCATACCCTGTAAAAATCTCATTGCATGTTGTCGTTGGTATCTCTGCCACAGGCTGCCTTCTCATTTAATCCACAAAGGTTAATGTACCTGTAATGAGTGTTCAGTTCTCTGGAAACTTCTCACAGAACTCATGTTGGCTGAAATTTCTTGGCTATTTTTATGCTTGGAAAAATAGGGTTCAATGGAAAAAACCCTATTTGTGGATTTCTGTTGAATTTGCTTAGTCCAGCAGAGGAAATGGAAAGGCGAAAATGTAGAAGCAGGAAGAATTTTATGACTAGACTCTGCCTTAATAGGGAAGAAAAAGTCTCCAAATAAAATATTTCTTTCCTTTCTCCCCCTCACCCTCCTGCTAGAAAAAGCCAAGGAAAGTTACTCGTCTGCTTGACTGAAACCAAAAATATTTGTTCAGGTTTTTTCCCCTGGTTTGGAAAGCCGTGTTTGTCACCTGGGGTTTGTTTTACACTTCCCTTCCAAACCTCACCCGTGCTCCAGCATTTCAGCATCCTTCCAGGAGCCCTCTGCCAGCAAAGCTGTGTAAACTCCAGTCAGTATCGGGCTCAGTTTCTTACACGGGCGAGTGAACTGGGAGCTGACGTGATTCTTGCTCTGTGTAAACTGAGTGTCACCGAGGGCTTTAGGCCTCGTCCTCTGGGGCCTCGGCCGCCTCCGGAGCTGAAGGAGCTTTGCTGAATAGACTGGAGCAGTCAGGAGGCTGGCAGCAGGGCCTGCTGTGCTCGCCTGGGGCAAGAGGCAGCTTCTGGACAGCCACAGCCTCCGTGTCCAGTGCAGGTGCTACCAGCTGTTATGAGTGACTCATGAAGAGCAGGTCAGGGGAGGTCTCCTCTTACTCCCTGCCCCAAGCTGGGCTCTCCTCCATGGGAGTTGGTCCTTGTTCTTGTAGGGTTTTGTCCTTGGGTGCACACTGCCATGCAGGGCAAAAATCTGCTTCTCTCCCCTCCATCTCCATCCTGCAGGGCACTGTGTGTTTGTTGAGCTTTGCTCGCCTACTGGAAGCAGGGTTGTTTACCAATCATTCACAAGTGCTACTTGTTCTCCATTTTGGCCTCACAGTGGTATCCCTCCCCTCCTCTTCCAGCCCAAGGTTCTCCATCCTGACCTCCAGCGTGTCCTGCTGGCACATGCACTGCAATTTCCAGAAGCAGTTGCCCAAAAGGAGAAAATGTGAAAAGTTGGTTTCCTGAGCTCTTTGGGGTGGTGGAGTGTGTAGGAGGTGGGTGGGGAAGGAGACCCCTCTCCCTTTGCTGTGGTGCTAATCATGTTGCTTCTCTCTTTGTCCTTTCCACAGAGAGTACGGACAACTTTGTCTCAAGTAAGTGTCTCCTTGCCTTTTGCATGCTGTGGCTGGTTTGTTTCTGTGGTTTCCTGTTCCCCCCTGTGATTTACACAGGAAAAATGAGGAAGCCAGAAGCAGGTTGATGGAGGTTGCACAAAGCCCTGGCTTCCCTGTGCTTGAGCAAGATCACTGGGGAGCTTGTGATCAGCTGGGTAATCTCTTGAGGACAGGAGATGCTCATTTGCCTCTAGTGGTGTCCCAAAGAAGGTCCTATAAAGGAAATGATGGTTGGTTGTGGTGTAGCAAAAGGGATCTTAATTTGATGCAGGCTGCCCTGTCCCCACCAGCAACATCTCTCTGGTGTGGGCAGGACTCAGTTCTGTCATGTTGCTTCAAAAGATTCTTCCCTCCACTCCCCAAAACACATCATAGACCACACACCACAAGGAGCATTCAAGTTACTGTTTCTTCCGATCGAGTTTTGCTGGAGTCGGTTGTGTTTTAATCCCACTTAGCTCAGTAGATTTCTGAAAACTTAGGAGAGGGCTCAAGGCTGGTGGGAACCCATTCTAGGACACCAGGCACCCAAATGTTTCTCATTTGTGAGGCTGCAGCAACATCGGCATGGTGCTGGTCTGTGTTTTCTCTGCTGGTGTGCACAGGGACCTCTCTGATGGTTGGTTTGTGCCTTCTGAAACAGAAAGCTGCAGCCTCTTTTAGGGGTGAACTGGATCTCGTTAGGTCAGGCAGTGCTGTTGGAATGTGCTGGTGCCTTGGGGGTCCCACAGGAGCCGCACTGAATTTTGTGTCTTTGGTGTTTTGGTTTCAGTCGGTGATTATGAAGTGAGTCCCACCCCACCGATCACTGTGACCCACAAACCAGAGGAGGACACTTTTGGGGTGAGTCCTGGTCTCTTCTCAACAGAACTGCTTTGCATTCATTCCTTGTTAATGATGACTCAATATTTGTATTTCTCTGCTGTTTTGAGATGTTTGCAAGGAAAATCTCTTCCTTTATGACTCAGGACAGCAATCAGAAGGATTTTGTGGCTTGTGTCAGGCAGGTAACATACTGACACAAACCTTCTGATCCTCTTGGGTCTGCAGTGTGGAACCAGGGAACTCTTTGAAAACAAGGCATCCTGTGAAGTCTCCGCTGGCAGGGTCAGGAATTCTCACTCTAATAAAGTAGCACCCAGAGAACAAACAAACAGGCAATTGTGTGTTTTGGACTGTTATTGATCTGTTAAGCTTAGCCTGGTGAGGGACTCGGGTTTAGTGTGGTTCAGTTCTGTCAATGTCTGTTTGCCCTCTCTCCTGCTGTGCAGGGCATGCCTAAAATGAAAAAGGAAAGTAAGTCTAGGGCTTATCACATCTCAGCATTGTCTTCTGCAGAATCCCAGTAGAAAAAAGGAAAAAAAAGGTTTGTATAAGTATTAGAAGAAAAACATTAGCATGTTACACAATCGCTCTAATTCTGGGAAAGTTTAAAGGTACTGAAATCCACGAGGTGTCAACAGAACAAGCAAAACTCAGTCCACCTTGATTTCAGTTCTCATCTAACAGAAAACCTCCTTTAACTGAAGTGGAAGCTTTGAACAGTGAGGCTGGAGTAATAATGTGCACTGATTATTAAATATAAAGCACAGAAAATAAGCTGGGATTGAAGCAGAATGTGGTAAAATAAAAATTTAAGAATATCATAACAAATGTACCAAAAGCAGGGAAAAGGATTGCAAAATGAAATTACTCGTTCTCGGTTAAATGATGTATTTTCTATTATAGCAGAGTACAGTTTTGTAAGAGGAAGCAAAGTCTAAATGCATCACAAGACCTAGTGCAGAACAATTGGACACATGCCAGAGAAATTGTTGTTTACATCAATGCAATAAAAGTATCTCAAGCAAAGACTTGAAGGAATAAATATTCATAAATATTAAAATAAGCCTGGGATTGTAAACCCTTTAGGGCAAGGAGGTTTTCTTTCCCTGCTTGTACACTGCCACAGTGGAACTGCAGCTCCAGTGCAGGACTTGGACATTGTTGTAGCATAAATATTTACTAGTAAAATTACAATAAAAATGGAACTGTTAGAGGCTTTTGGAAACTCAGATGTTTGACAGGGAAAAAAACCCCTAGTTCTACTTAATTTCTTCTGTTTTCTTTTTGTGGTGTGTTATTTTCCCTCACTCTGTCCCGAGGGGTTTTGGATGGAGGCAGAATTGTGTTCCCAGCTGAGCTTTGAATAGCTTTAGTGTTGTAATGTCATGGCAAAGAGGTGATGTCAGAAATGGAGGCTTGGGGTGTGATGCAGCGAAGGGAGAGCCCAGGCGTTGGAGCAGACGTCTTTTTTCCCTGCAGATATATGGGGTGAGAGGCTGGGGAAAACTGGTGTCAGAACAGCATCACTGATGGGAAAATCCGAGACCCCCTAGTCCTGTAAAAAGCCTGTAATGCCTCCAAGCTGTGCCAAAGCCTGCTGCTTTAACTTGTGTTTTCCTCCATTGCGGATATCCACAGGGCTGCAGCAGATGGGGTGAGACTGTAGAAAGGTTAACTGGGCAAGGAGGGGCTGCATTTCTGATTTAGACTCCTAAATTCCTCTGTGTTGACTCCAAGGCTTTTTCCTTCCAGGTTTCCATAGCGGTTGGGCTGGCAGCTTTTGCTTGTGTCCTCTTGGTCGTCCTCTTTATTATGATCAACAAGTATGGCCGGCGGTCCAAGTTTGGGATGAAAGGTAGGTGCAGTTGCTTTCCCCTAGCAGGAGGCACCCTCCAGGATTGCCCGGCTCTTATAGCACACGTGGAAAGGTGTTGTGGCTTTATTCCTACAACGCAAAGCCTTCCGAAGGGAATGCAGCCCTCTTCTGTTTGCTGGGAGAGTAACGGAGATCAGTGGGCTGGTGGTTCTCAGCTGTGTGTGGATGTGTGTTCCTTATCAGTACACAGGTTGTCCAGGAGAGCTTTGAGCCTGCTCCCTCCAGCCCTGCATTGTGTTCAGACCAGCATGGTCTTGGTGAAGTCTGTTTTATGGACTTGGTGGTCCACAGGCTTCCCCTGCACTGGCTGGGGTGTGGAGGAGGGACAGAATGATGTGAAATTGGTTTGAGTTCTGGTGGGGACCGAGTTGTTGCTGTCACTTTCTGTCCATACTGGGAAGGCAGTGGTGTGGGAGGTCTCTTCTGATGACTCTCTGATGGAAGGTTTCCTCCTCTGTGTCATGAATAATGACTTTAGAAATTTGTTTCAAGTGTCACTGATAGTGACTGGGAAGTGAGAAGGCGTCTGATGTTTGCCAGGCAGAACTGGTCTCTGTCCTACCGACACCAGCTCTGTGATGTGACAGAGCCAGTGCCAGAAGTAGATGATGCTGTGCCATCTGCTTTTTGTGACTCTGCTGGTATCTCCAGCTGGGCAGCGTTGGTGGTGCCCGGTGAAGGCTGAAGGAAGAGCCTTCACATGACACAGTAGTTCCCAGCCTAATTGGTGGCTCATGCATGCGCTGTTTGAAGCCAGGCTTTGCCAAACACGGCCTTCTCCCAAGGCTCCTGAGTCACTGCCTATTTCCTGGCCTTGCTGTGGTCTGTGCTGCAGGGCAGGTTGGTAGGTTTGGGAATGCTCCTTGTGCTTGCCTAGGGCTTTGTCTTCTTTATGTAGACATTTCCTGAGTGGGTCCAGATGGGATTCTGGCTGGAGTTTCTCCTATGCATCCTATGGAGGTAGAAGACAGGACATTTAATTAAATAGTCAATCTTCTACACCAAATTAGGAATATTTAGTCCATATGTCCAATGATAAGAACCATCTGGTGGAGTGTGCTGACTGGTGGGTGGAGTAGAGGACTGGAAGACATGGTTCCTGGGATCAATTCCCAGCTCTTCTACTGGCTCACTTAGTGGCCATAGGCAATTAGCTGTCTTAACCTCTGTCTCTGCTCTAATTTCCCCATCTGTAAAACTGGGATGATGTTATGTGCCTTCTGGAGGGATTTGTCGGAACACTTTGGAAGTGCTTGGGCATGTGCCACTGATGGAGCTTTGAGATACAAATATAAAAAGGAAAAGTAACATCTGACTCTGGTGGAAGAATCAAAGAGGAGTGAAGTGAGCCTGATGTGAGTAATGAGTCTTGGTGAGCAGATGTGTGTATGTGTTCAGAGGTGTTTGGATAAGTATGTCATTGGATTTTCTGCATTCCCAGAAACCAGAGGGGTGCCATGACGGGCCCTTGCGTGTGAAGTTTAATGGAGGCAAAATTGTTTAGCTAAAAAAGCCTGCTTTCCTCTTCATTGTGTTGTGTTTCTTCCAATTCTGATACAAAACCACGACCCTGCAAAGTTTCTACAAGTTTTATTGACGTTGCTTGGAGAGATGGAATTGACAGAAGATAAATACGTCTCCAAAACCAGGGAGAGATAACTCTTTATTAAGTCACAGTTATCATAGGCACCACCATGGACAACCTACACACACAGCCCAAACTCTGCTCTGCTCAGTTAACTCCTGGGCAGGAGGCATCCTTCATGGCACCCAGCATGTTATCATTTACTAAGGAAAAAAAAAGTAAATCCAAACCCTGAGTCTTTTCGGGGAAGTGCATCCCTGATTCAGGAGCTGTTTGTTGCCAGCTGATATATTGCCACTTGTTGTTGAAATCCCAGCTTGGCAGGCCTGCAGGAGCAGGTTTTTCCTGTTGATTTTGTCAGATGCAGAACATTGTGTGCTCGTGTTGGACATGTTACCTAAGGCACCTCATGAGTCTTTCTGAGTACATTTTTTTCCTTCTGCTTCTCCTAGTGTTAAGCAGATGGTTTATTTCCTAGAGAGAGGTGGACTGACAAAGTTGGGTGTCTGGTTGGGTTTGGAAGGCTCCCTGGGCCAGCCAGCCTGATTGCCCACCAACCTTAGAATCAGGCTGCCAAGTGTCCAACATCCCGACTGCCTTTGAAAAGAAAGTCGTGTCTCAAGGGACATGTGCTGGGAGAGGACTATGAGAGGATGGTGCGTCCACCTCTGTCCTCTGCTGGCTGGTAGCACACCCTCGGAGCACTGCACCAGAGTCCTGCCAGAGCCAGACCCGGTTACTGATCCGGCAGCAGCGAGGTGGTGGGAAAGCCTGCAGAGCCAAGCGTGCCTTCGCTGGGCTGGAGCGCTGGCACCAACAAAAGCTCCTTTGAGAGCGGCTCTGACGCGCTGTGCTCCTCAGCTGAGCTCGCCCAGCCTGGCTCCGGGCCATCCCTCTCGCCTTCCCCTGCTCCCTCCGGAGAGGGCATTCATTAGCACGGAACGGCGGGGGTCAGAGCCCCTTTCTGGCCGCCTCTCGGCTTTGGCTGCTGTGCAGGAGCGGGAACGGGGGTGGGCTGAGGCAGCTGGGGGGAGCCGGGGGATCGCTGGAGCTGGGCTGGTGGAGGCGGCAGGGAAATGGCAAACAAAAGCTCCTTTTTGTGAAAAGTGGTGTCGCATGAGTAAGAGAGAGGCAGTGGAGGGAAAACCACTGGGAAAAGTGAATGTTAAAACTGAGACTCGTTGGAAGTTGCAGAAATGCAGCCACTTGCTGAAGGGTGTTGTATCCAGAGAGGAGGCTGGGATGCTTTTTAAAGCCTTGTATCAGTGTGGGAGAAAGGGTCGCACCAAGCAAGAAATTGAAGTTTGGAGTCCTTTGATTTACTGTGTGTCCCAAGGGGGTGGGTTTTTTTGGATGGGATAGACCACATGGGAGTAAGGAGCCCAATATCCTGCTCTCAGTTGCTGCTTGCTCCAGCTCTGGGGCCAGTGTCCCACGTTCCCTGACTGCCCACCCAAGGTGGAGGGCTTTACACCTCACCTCCTGGGGTCAGGCTTGCCACTGCAGCCCTTGTAAACAGTGTCTTCCAATCCAAGTTTAATCTCATCAGATGACAGGAAATGAAATTTTGTAGTGTAATAAAAAAGCCACTTGCAAGTCCCAGGACTAAGAAAAAACAAATTGCATGAAAAAATAACAATGGTGCAGAAAAGATCTGGGGCATACAAAACGTTTGGATGGCACAGTGATGGAGACTGTAAATACTTAGGTTGATGGACTGAAATATATTCTCCTTTTACTTGTTTTCTTGTTACATTTGCAAGTGCCTCGGGATGAAGGACGTGCGCTCATGCATATCTGTGTGATGTATTCCTGGTGCTTCACAACTTCAATAAAAACCAAATGGAGTTAGCTCAGATATGCAGAGAAAGGAGCTAGAGAAAATCCAGTGACAAGAGCACTTGTAGTTTTGCTGAGATTAACTGTTTTCCAGGCTCTGAGATTAAAAACTGCTTCCATTGTCCAAACAAGGTTTTCTTCCTCGGGTGGAGCCAGCACCAGCTAATGGTTCAGACTTGGCTACAGACGGCAAAGAGTCAATTGGTTTTTAATCTGGTTTCCTAAAGAAATAAGTGTGTGATCACACTGCCTCTCTGCACACATGAGAGTGTGTGTGCACAACTCTGCCTGCCTGAATTTCCCCTTTCTGTGCTGCAACTTCTGGATCTGCTGGCCAATTCCACCCAGAGGAGAGGGGAGAGGACTTAACAGATCCCTTTACAGGCATCATGGAACTAGGGGAACTAAGCAGAATGACAAACCAGGTGATGTCCTGCTGATAAAAATGCCTCAAGCCTTTCTGGGCATTGGAGAATTCATATGGAATCTCAGCCTTGGACAGAAAAGCACAGGGGATCAGGCTTTCACGGGGTCTGCTGGGCGCGTGGTGTCCACGTGTGTGCACATGCATCTATGTGTTTTCTTTCTGAATAAGCAGAAGCAGCAAGGAGGTGGGGGAGAACCGAGTGAACAGCAAACAAATACTGCCCACGCTTTCTGCAATGTTTGAGGAATCCCATCGCTATCAGTTTATTTGATATTTGCTCTAATAGCCCTGATCAAAGTGCTGGCACTGCTGATGTGCATGTGGATGTCAGAAATACTTGCAGAGCTGTTCCATTGTAATTTAGTGTTAGTTAAAAGGTACTTAAAGCAGTTGCCTATTTGATTATGATTGGGGGCTATTAACATTTTTTTCCATAAACAGATGGTTACTGTCCACTGAGTCAATTGCAGAACAATTCCAGAGTTCTAATTCAGGAGGAGCAGCTCCTGCAAAGAAATCTTGGCTGCCTAGCAGTTTGATTTTGTTGATTTGGATTTTTAATTTCTTTTTTTAGTTTCCATCTTTTTTTTTTTTTTTTTGTTTCCCCTCCTTCATGATGCAATTATTGCTACAGTTTCAAAGGGGGGGGGGGGGGAAATATATATATATATCAGAGCCATGACCTGTCTTTCGGATGAGGCTTAATTCTGTCCCAGGTTGCCTTGGCCAAGCCTGGCTATAAGTCATACACCAATTTTATTTTTTCCCCCCCCTGATTATTTGTTGTATAGGCATGAGCAAACCCTCTGCAGCTTGGAGAGCCTGCACATCAAGGGTTAGCTGGTCAGGAGGAATCTGTGATCAGGGCCCTTTCATTCCTTCCTCCTGGGAGCCTGCCATGGAGTGGGAGCAGGAAGAAAGAGCAAAGTACTATCAGTCTGGCACAGCTACAGGAGAGAAACAGCCATACAGCAGCAGCCACGGCTAATCAGAGGGATTTGGGGATGTATGGCTCTCCAGAGCAATGGACTGGAAATGGGAGCCCATTGCTTCTGTGTTCTTTGAGCTGGGTGTGAGATGTGCAGAGCCCTGAGCAGCTGAGCCCCCTGAAACATCCGAGCAGAGCTGCTGCACGGGAGTGGTGGAATTCAGGGCTTCTCCTTCCTGGTATCCTTCAGTTTGTTTGCAAATACCCTTGATATTCTTCTACTCCTCAATATTACTTGGGTTTATTTGCCTGGGAAGTGGATTGAAAGGGCATGTGGTTTCACTGGGGCTTCCTTCTATAAATACCTGTTTATGCTCTGCTGAAGTGCAATCTGTGCTATTTTTGTATTTATTTATTTAATGCCTTCAAGGTGACAAAGCCTAAAGCTCTTTGAGCTGCTGAATATTTTCTACCACTACCAGAAAGTAAGTTGTAGACAGGTGGGGGTCAGTGTCAGTCCTCCCAGGTAACAAGCAACAGATCAAGAGGACAAGGCCTCAAGTTGTACCAGGGGGGTTTTAGATTGGATATTAGGAAAAATTTTATTTTTAGTTTCTGCCAGGAACTGGCTGCTCAAGGAAGGGGTGGAATCACTGTCCCTGGAAGTATTAAAAAACATGGGGATGTGGCACTTAGGGACACATCTAGTATACACTATACACATGTATAGTGGTAAAACTGACAGTGTTAGGTTAACGGTTGGACTGAATGATCTTAGAGATCTTTTCCAACTTTAATGATCTTGTGGCAAGTATCTCACCCTCTGCTATGGCATGCAGTCTGTAACTGGTACAGTGGCAGCAAAGGACAGCTGCTATGAAGCCCTGGGTTCCTTGGCAAACCTTGGAGAGATCCCACCTGCCCCCTGAGGTGCTGTAACTGTGACAGGCTTCTGCTTCTGCTCTTTGCAAAGGCAGACCCACTCTCACTCCAGCAGTTAAATGCTCACACCCCTTGTCCCTTAATCCCGGGTGGTGCTGGTCGGGTGAAGGCTTGGGAGGTCACACTGTTCCGTGTCCCTGTCTGAAGGAGCAGGGAGCCACCCTGGGCATGGAATGACCCTGCAGGAGAAACGGTTAGCAAAAGGTCAGGATTTATTTAGATCTAGAAATAAAGCATTTTCCCACTCCCAGAAGTATTAATAGGTTATTTATAAAGGAAATGTAAAGTGCACTGACCAGCCATTATTTATTTCGGTGGCTTTTTACAAAACCCAGGTGTCTTTTTTAGGTCACTGCTGAAAGCAGTTAAAAAAAAAAAAAAAAATCAGTGGTTTTCAGGTGACCCAAGAAGCCCCAAGCCTCCTTCACACCGTGTTCCTGCAGGCTTTTCCTCCCTGTGCGTGACCTCCCTCACTCAGAATGTCCATGTTTGCTCCAGTCCCTGGCCGGGTGCTCGACCCCGGGTGCACCACTCGCCCTGAGGGACCCCCATGGCAGAGCTGGAGCTTGCCCAGGGCAGCTCAGCATCAGCAGCATCTCCTCACGGACTTTCACAAACACTTCTCACGTTGTGGTGTTAAAGGCTGCATGAGTGACCCTTAGCTTACCTGTGATTCTGCATCAGGTGAACTCCCAGCTGAGGTGCTGGAAAGAGGTTGACACTTGTTTTTTTTAAATGTATTTTTTAGTTGAAGTGTCCCTGTTCCAGGCTCAGAGCGTCGGCTTTTCCACCAGCACAGCATTAACAAGTGGCAGTGCTGGGGATGTTGCTCCTTGTAGCTCTGTGCTGGTTTGTGCCTTTGTGTAAATCTGTAGGAGTGAGAGGGAGAGAGTGAGCCACGGCTGCTTCCCTCGGACCACAGGGCTGGGAGAAGATGTCCTGTACCTGCTCACCATTCAGGAGCAACTGATCTGCCCCAAGCCCTCATCCAGCAGCTTGCACCCATCTTTGCCACAGCTGTGCGATCGCCCAGGCTCAGTCACCTCAGCAGCCTCCCCAAAGACCACGCAGAAGGTGCTGATGCTCATGGGGCTCCTCTCCACAGCAGTGATGCTCCTGCCTGCCCATTCCATTGCCTCCAAGGCTCCAGCCTCGGTTTGCTGCTTGTTCTGATGGTGTCTGTCTGTCCTCACATGGCTTTGCTTTAGTGAAAGATGCTGGAATGACAACACACAGCCAGAACAATTCCGTTGATCTCCAGAACAGGTACCACACACAGCAGCAGGATGAGCTATTTTGTTTAACCAATATGACTAAGTCTGACGAAGGCCCACCATCTCCACAAACCTTGTGTTCTGTGCACTCTCGTGTGCCTCTCTGCAGGCAGCCAACAACCAGACAACTGAATGTCAACTTTGATATGGCTTTAATAAGGTGCAGGGCAGCACTGGAAGACACAAAGGACTTTAATTAATATTTTAATTGTGGTTTGTCTGTAGTGCACTTGTCCAATTATTCTTTGAAAAAGATTTTGCTACTGCTAATGCTGATAAATAGTCCTCAGGGAGGATGTCCCTGGTGAGTTTATCACCTCTTCCTCCTCATGACTTGCTGTAGGATTGTTGTTCATTTACGTGGTGTTTAGCCAGGGATGCAGAGGTCTGTCACTCTGTCCTTAAACCCTGGAGCAGGAGAGCTGTGCACTTTGTCAGGGGACAGGTGACTGCAATGTAAATGGCAGGATTGGTAAGGGAAAGCTTTGGAACCTGTGAAGACACATGCAGAGAAGAAAGAGAAAAGTGCTGCTTGGTTTTGAACCTGGGCTGGGTGTGCTTGAAGGAGTGCCTAGGAAGTTGGAGGCAGTGGAATAACCTCCAAGGGAATGGATAAGAGCTGTCACCTGGGCTCAAGCTTTGACTGGCAAAAGCACTGGGGAAGCAAATTGCAGAGAGCACTGGAGCATCTGATGATCTAATGGGCTTGTTCCATCTCCAGCTTCTACTTCTTGTGGTGCAATAGCGAGCCTGTCTGTGTCCAGGACGGTTCCAAAAACCTCCATCAGCAGCACCAGTATTTAGCATCTGTTGATGGAAGTGGGATGCTCAGGCATCTAATTTCAATCTGCAACCATGCTATTAAAAATCAATGGACCAGAAGATAATGCCTGTACTCAAAAGCAGCTGGGTAGTCTTTTGTGCACGGGAGAAATAAATCACATTTGGAGTCTCATATTTTGTGTCTGAGGAGCAGGGTTACAGTCCAGTTTCTGTTTGGGACAGTGGTCTTCAATTTATGCCATGGCCTTGGATAATGGAGTAGAATAGAGGTGATAACCTCTTACCTTGAACTTGTCTTGGGGTTCAGGAATGGGACTCAGGATGTCACTCAAACTGGCCACAGTCTTTCTTGGGACTCTTTGTATGAGACGTGGCTGCTCTCAGGGTGACTGGGGGGCACCATGCTGCGAATAAAGCCCAGTGCACCCACAAAAACTCATCAGCTGTCAGTGTGCTCTGCTCCACACTTGGGCTGTGTTGCAGGATCCTTTGCTCTGCTCTCAGGCTTGTGGCAGAAGGGCTTGGAACTGGGCATCTTCCGTGTCTCACAGCCCCTTTGCTTCCTGTATCTGCTGGAATCTGGTAGCCCCAGAAAAGCTTTTCTTCATTGCTTTGGTCCTGCATCTGCAGGAGTTACCAGCTTCTTTGGGAAGGGACTGTTTCACGTGAGGACCCTCACACTGCAGCCCAGCATCTCGTACACCTTGGTGTTGAGGAAGTTTTGTGGCTCTGCTGGCTGCCCTGTGATCTTGCTGAAAGACCTCACTTTGTGACCAGCAAGGGATTTTCCCTACCAAAAATGGGAAAAAGCCATGTTGGATCAGATGCCCATTGAGAAGCACAGTCTCTTGGCAGGTGGCTTTGCCACGTCTGCCTTCGATGCTGCTCAGACCAAAGCAGTGCACAGCTTCAAAAACTGCAGAGGGTGAAAAATCATACAATTACAGCAAAGAAAAGGACCTTGGAATAAAAACTCTTCGGCTTGCTTCTCATTCCACCTGAACAAATTATAGGAACCTCCAGCTCCATCTTCTCTCTGTCCCAGCGCCTGCTTCATCCTCCCCAGCAAACTGCAAGCTCTTCCCAGCCTAGCGCAGTCAGGAGTCGGACAAGAGGCTGTGAATTAGTGTGAGAGGAAAAGCATTAGTTCCCTTCACTCCGTTTGTTCTTCACAGAACAATTCACAGGGCAGGGGCTGAGATGTGGTGCCGCAGCAGCTCCAGGGCGGGCAGTGCCAGAGGGGCTCCCTGGCTCATCCGTGTCCCGGTGAAACACCGGCTGCTCCTGCAGCAGCCTGCGGTGCTGAGGCAGCTGCTGGGATCGGGATATGGGGGAGAACTGGCCTTTTTGTTGCTGACAAGACGATTTCATCTTGGTGCCCTAAAATCTCTGGTGACATCCCCAATTTTCCAGATGGATAATGAAAACCTGTGAGCAGTGCCGCTTCCGAAGCACTCGCCTGTGGAGCTGTGTCCATTGGTTTCATACCTGCTGACAGGGCTTAATAATCATTACTCTAAGTGGAGCTGGCACGCGGGGAGGCAGGTGAAGACACTGCTGCCTTGGGGCTGAGGCACATTTCTCACCGTGCAGAGGAGAGATGGGAATCAGACCTGGAGATCCTCATCCTGATGGGGCAGATTTCTGCCTCTCCTTCTCCTGGGCTGCACAGTGCAGGAGATTCTGGCCAGATCTCCTCATCTCTTGCTCAGAAGCCTCCTGACACACTCTTCTGGCATCCAGGGATACCCTGAGTCTGACCTAGGGGTTCCTGTGCTTCCACTGGGCCACTGCTTTGCAAAGAGCAAAACAGAGCCAAGTTTCCTTCAATCAGCAGGTCCATGCAAAAAAGCAAAACTTGTCTTTATCCAAAGTAGCTGTAGTAATGATATGGAAAGAAAAACAACCTATGATTTTGAGGTAACAATGGTCTAGGATCAATATTTATTCTTGCTGATTTCTTAATCAATTTCTCTAACAATTTTTCATTTGGTTTCTGGGTAAATTCCCGTGACCATCCCTGTGCACACAGCAGGGGGATGCTGCAGCAGGCCTGAGTAGCTGGTAAGAAACTCTGGCAGAGCAGGACAGGGCAGACAGTCCTTCTGCTGGTGGGGAGCAGTGCTGGGGAACTGGCTGCTGAGACCTGTCAGGAGGATGTGTGTTGTGCAAGGTCTCTGTGCTGGTCAACAAAGGTGCTCTGGGCTGGACCCAGTGGCAGAGGAGGTTGCTGGCAGAGAACTACTCAGTCTTTTTATTTGAGTTTACTCATTACCTGCATCCCATCCCCTTGGCTGTTCATCCCTGGGGCTGTTGCAGCTGGCTTTTCCTGCAGTGCTAAGCAAGGGCATGGATGCAAACCCTCCTTCATCCCAGCCCAGTCCTTCCAGCACTGCCATCACAGTTTTTCATTGCTCCCCTTTGCCGAAGCTGCGTGGTGTGAGTCTCCTGTCCCTGTGCCCAGAAGGGTCGAGGATTACCCCATTTTGGTCCCCCCAGTGTTGGATAGGGACACCTCCTCCTTGTGCAGAGCATGGTCCCACTGTCCTACTCCCCTGCAGCCTCATAATTTGTTTGCAGCCTGTGGTCACCACCAGCCCATCTCAGCATTAACTGTTTTCCAGGTTTCTGCCTCCCAGTAAATTGGTGATCTATCACCAAAACTTGTTTTTATTTAATGTTTTTGAAGTTTACATCTTGGTTTTCTTACTTCTGCCTGTGTTTTCTGGCTAAGGGATGCACTGCCCCTGTGACTTTAGTGTCTCTTGCCTTAGGAGAAGGCAGCTGAGCTTGTGGGAATGAACCTACTCTGCTCAGTCATTGAGCCTCTCTAGCAGTAGTGGCTTCAGAAAAATTGATAGCCCCAGCTGATGCCTTAAATAGACACCCATTGCCATGTGGACTGGCTTAAAGCTTTGCCATGGTTGTGCCACCCAGACTGGCACTAGCAGGGAAGAGCCATGTAAATCAAATTTATTGTCATATTAGTATGGAAGTGCTCATATCCAAGCCAGTTTGAATTAATTTTTCAAGGAAGTTTTTCTTTGAGACGTTATCAAATATATTACAGTCTTCATTGGCTAATTTTGTAATTCAATCAGGGGAAAATAAGGCACTGAAGGTAGTTCAGCATGATTTGTTTTTATAGACCAACTGCTTCATCCTCTTGATTCCACTATCATTTAGGCTCTTAAATAACTTTTTTCCTTTGATTTTTTCACTATAAATTTAAATTTAGGTTTATTAATTTCTTCTTCACACCATCCAGGATAACAAATACAAGTTTTATGCATATATGTGTATATAAAGGGAAAAGTCTTTACAGATTTAAAGCGCTTCTGCCTTCTTGACAAGTTTTTCAGCCTGGAATTAAATTGGTTGCAGTGTCTGGTAATGAGACTTCATGCCTTTTGGGCTACTGAGTGCTTTTTCTGAGTATCCTGCTCAGGTCTGTCCCTCTGAGTGGGACAAAGACAGGAAATACTGCTGAATTTTCCAGTAATAATTTTCTTAGCTGTTTTAACCATTATTTAATTTTCTTTCTTTCTGTTTTTATTGTTTTATTTTGGTTTATGCTTTAATTATATTTAAGGAGTAAAGTATATTTAAGGAGTTTATTCTTCCATATCCTGTTTGTTCTCAATCTCCCTTGATCTAAAGAATTGTGATAGAAATTGAAATTAGATACAGCCTTTTACTTCTGAATGTCTGCAGAAATCCCATTCCACTCTCCTGCTGCAGGGCAGCTGGATTTTAGATGTTTCTTCCTTTTTTAAAATTGTTATTTAGTTCTTAATAACAAAACATATTGTCTTCACTATGTTCCTTTTCCATCTAAATTTATTATGCTGCTGGTGTATTTAGGCCCAATTTGGGCTTATTCCCTCTGCTTTAAGATTTCAAGTAATGCTTCTTGGCTGCTACTGTCTGTTAACGTGATACCCGAGTTAATGGGATGTCAGCATGTGCCAAAACCCCTCGTCAGCAAAGCACACGTGTTCCGCTGTGGCATATTAAAGCTGAAGTTGTAAGGGGAAAGCAAGGCACTTTCCTGCCTTTTGATATGTATAGGTAGAGGCATTGATTTAAGTTCCGCTGAACTCGCTGTGATCAGGTTGCACCAAAAAAAGTCACTTCCTCTTAAGGGCATCCCAGCGGAGAAGCTGAAATCGGTGCTGGGTTCTGGGATGCTTCAGCAAAGGGCACCTCGCTTGGGTTTGCCCCTGCCAGAGCTTTGCCAGAGTTTTGGATGGGGGTTTTGGGACCAGCCTTATGGGCAGGCTTTGCGTTAATCTGCCAGAAAGGAACGAGGTTCTGGTTTTCTGCTAAAAGAGGAGATGTGCTATTAAATTTTGTTGATTGAGTATTTTGCTAGGATGTGCTACTGGGCCTTTGAATGCCTGCCAGGTGCCTCTCATTTTTAATACCTTATTTTGTTATTTCATTGAGGCAAAACCTGGCATTTATTTACCTGCTATTACACATCTTGCAGAAAGCTGTGTAAGCTCTCCTTTTGCAAAAGATACAGTAGTTCAAATTCCTGGTTGTGGTGCTGCTCTGCTCTGATACCTGCCTTTGGAAACCTTCCTGGATGCAGGCAGGGAGGCAACATGCTGTCTGAAACTGTGCCTTGAGGATGAATCCCTGTTTGCAGCCAGTGGCAAAAATGTATGTATTATCCCTGGATCAGGCTTCACAATTGAATTTCCTTTCTTTGACAAAACCAAAATTTACAGTTTTCAAAGCCATCAGGCTTTTGCACAAATTCAGGATCCTCTAACATCCTCCATTCTTAGTGGAGAACCTTAAGTTTTGAACTCAGCACTTAAGTGGTTTTCCTAGGAGACATTTCCAAGGATTTTACTATCAGGTGTCAGTGCTAAGCTGGCACATTCATGCAAGGCCCCCTGTGCTTCAGGACCTCAGAGCTCTCTTCCATGGCACACGAGTTCTGAAGTTTTTATGACCCTTGCCACCATCATGATCTGCAGTGCATTATGACATACAAAGATGCTGGGAAGTTCCAGGCTGGGAGATGTGAAGAAACAAGTGTGTGGAAGGATGAGGGAGAGGCAGTGCAGCAGTCCAGGCTCTCGCTGGACAAATTCCTCGTGTCACCCTTACCAAAGCAGATAGGGAAGGAGGAAACTCCTCTCTCTTCTCCCATGGAGCACAGGCCTGGAGCAGGGAGGTGAAGGTGGGGAGGGCCTTTATGAAGCTGTTAATAGCTGGTGGTAGGTGTCTATTTGTCTACGTGGACCTTCAGAGCCCAGGAGTGGCTGGAGGGAGATTTGCCATTGGGCAGGCTCTGCAAGGATAAATAATCCTGGGTGGAATGGTGCTAATGATTTCCTAAGCATGCTGGCATGTCTTGATCAGTGGAGGAGGAGGGAAGGCAGTGCTTCTGGCTTTTTTTGGGGTGTGAATGGGGAAGGCAGGAGGAGGCTGGAGAGAGGAGGGAGCAGCAAGTGTTTCCCATTTTGGTTAGTGGTGTGGGAGATGGAAGGTTGGTGGTTGAATTTTAATTTCTTTTATTGGTCGAGTAAGACAGTAGCTATGGGAGATGCGTTACCCACGGATGTGGCTCGCTGTGCAGGCTGCAGTCCTTGAAAGTTTTGCTGAAAGATGTTGTCTTGATGAAGAGGTTTGGCTGATGCACAGTCCAGCACGGTTGTGTCAGGTTAAGTCATTGAGATGGCATGTATGACTGTCTTGATTAAGAAGGGGTAGAACAAATTCAAAGTACACAAACCTGTGCTAGTGCAGAGCAGGGGGAACTGCGTGGAAGCCCACAGATGTTAACCTCATGTGTCCATCACAGTCAGATCAGATTCAACAAAACCATCTCAGTACCTTCCTGAGTTACTACAATTGGAAGATTTGAATTCAAACTTACACATTTAGAGCCTGGAAATAGGAGTGCCCACTCCTGCATGTGTTTTGAGTGAACAGAAGCATTACAGGCTCTGTTCTCATGCCTCGTGCTGCAGCTGTTGAAGAGCAGGGGGTCAAACACATTGTGGTACCAAATACAGTCTTTAGGATATCAAGCTGTAATTTCCTAGAAGCTGTAGGCTGAGGGAAATGTTTCTAGTAAATATTGGAACCTAGAGGATAAAGAAACTACACGTTCTCATCTGTTTGAGGTTGTTTATCCCCGTTTCTGGGGTGTATCACAAATGCACAGATCAGGCTTTTGCTGTGGCTCTGCCTTTCCTTCTGCCTCAGACGTGGGAAATGTGGGCTGGGAGGAGGGAAGATGCTGTGTGTGCACTTCTGGAGGAGGGAAAACCCAAGGATGCACCGTGTTCCAGCCTCCATCAGCTGTGACAGCAGCTCTGAGACCTGCCGTCTCAGTGGTACTTTTTTTTTTGGTTGGGGGTGCTCCTCTTACCAGATTAGCTGAGCTTTACTGAGAAAGCAGCTGGCAGATAATTTCATTACTGGCCACCTGTTGAGAAGTACATATGTGCCAGCATTTTTCTAAGCATAGGAGTTTAAAAAGTAGCAAAGGGAATTAATAGACAAATCCTACCGAAATTCCTCTAACATCCTTCGTCAATCCTGGGTTTAATGTCTAACGAGTGCTGGGGTGTGTATGATGGGAGCAGGGGATGGTACTTAAAAATAAAGTGTTTCATTGGAGAAAAAAGGGCTTTACTCACAGTAACTCAGTGGGTAAGTTTGCATGGTCTTGGAGAGAAGGCTGGGACTGAGATGGGCTCGGGGACTGAGACAAGCTCCCTGCTGTGACCAGCAGACCGGTGAGCATCCAGAGCATGCAAGGGGCTAAGGGTCAGCCAGGTAGAAATGATGCCTTGTAGACTGTTAAAATACCATGGCTGGGTTTTTATTTATCTTCTGGTAAAAAGTCTGCCTTGGGCAGTTCATCAGTTTGATGTTGGAGTAGTTTTTGCAGAGGCTTAACAAGACAAATCACCGCAGACTCCCTCCACAGCCATCCAGGAGGGGTAGATTCCTCATTAGGTGGATGCAGAAGCATTTGGAGCTGTGTCTCTCTCACCTCTGGTAGCAGAATGCACCTCAGAACTATCCATCAGACTTGGTAAAAGACTGGGAGACCCAAAGAGGAGCATCCTGAAGTGCTGTCCTGAGCATCTCCTGTGAAGGGCAGGTGTGAGTGCTGACCTCCTGCATGGCCTTCAGTCAGCACAGGCTTGCCACACGGGAGTTTTGAGAGAAGTCTAAGTGTCCCTGGAGATGCATATTCCTGGCAGATCTCTGGTGTCTGCTGGTGAAAAGTTCTTCCTGTGCTCTTTTACCGCTCTCTTTGTTGGAGATTGTTATTATTCAACTTCTTTGTTATGGTGTCAGCTAGAAGAGATGAGGTGTGAAGGAGGTTACATTATCAGAGACTTCTGCAGGCAATAAAAGGTAAAAATGAGAGATTAGAGATGTTTCCAGAAGATGAATAGACAAAGAGCAATGGCCTGAACTTCAGGAAGATTTGTAGATGGCTTAGGAAAGGCTTTGGAGCATAGAGGAGGATGGTGTCCAGCAAGTGGGAATTCTGGGCGTGGACTGGAGGAGTGGAGCCAGGTTTCCAAGAGGGTTTGTGTGCTGTGACCCCAAGGGCCCAAGTCTCTCAGCATGTCTCTGCTGTGAAGGACAAACCCCCTGGAGAAGCTGGCAGAGGGCTTGTGTGGAGCAGTGTTACTGCCCACGGGGCAGAGCGGCCGTGGCAGCTCCTGCCTGCGCTCTGCTCCATCCTCTCTCTCTTTGGAGCTTGCCTTGCTGGCTGCTCCCCACTCCTGCCCCGTTTCCCCCTGCTGTCAGGTGCTTGGTCCAGCTTTCTGACTGGAGAATTTTCCTCACCCGAGGAATTGGCCAACACCCTTTAGTACAAGCCCTGAGCTGCACCCCTGCTCTGGGAGGCTCACACAGCACGTTGTTGGCAGCTGAGCCTACAGCCCCTTGGATGTTTTTCTCCTGACAAGAGCAGCATGTGCGGGTTTTTGGATACCACCCTGCGTGCTCTGGTTGTTCCCTGAGCCCGAGTTAGTTACGGCAGCTTTCAGCACACTCTGCATCGATCATCTCACTGGTGGATGCGGGTATTTCATGCAGGAAAATTTCCTTTTTGGTTTTTGTTTTTTTTTTTTCATGGGGAATGAGTGAATTAAGCCATGTGTTTACTACCACTTGAGCAAAGCAGTCCCAGGCTGGGCACTAAGATATACGACTGGTGTTTAAAATTAAGAGAGCAAACATCAACAGAGAAAACTAGAAGAGGGAAAAGGAGCCTGGGTAATGGAATTACATTATTTCCACGCTAATATGACCTTGGAGATGGTCTACTGCTCTGCAGGGATTTGGGGGAGTAATGTATTTGATAGCATCATCTGAGAGGGTGTGCATTTATCTGAGCATATTTATATCCAAGCTTACATATTTGTGTGTATGTGCACGGTGTTTATTCTTTCCATTTATTCTGTTTTACCCCTACATCTCCAGCTCTGTGGGACCCAGGGATGTGTTGCAGGTGATGCTGTGGGGTCCTCCTGCCACACGTTTAGATGCTGGGGAAGACTTTAATGCCCTCTCCTTTAAACTGCCACCTGAAAAGCCAAAATAAAAAGCATGGCACCCCTTAAAGTCAATACACAGTGGCACCACCCTCAGGGATTAGATCTTCACTCCTTAGTCTCTGTTGGAGCTGGGAGGGCGGGGGATTTCAAAGGAAGAAGCTGCTGTTTGCTAATGTGTCCTCTTTGTGCCATTATTAGTGTGGAGAGGAGCAGCAGCATCTCTTTTTCTCTCAGCTCTTGGGGTACTACACCGAGACTCATCGATTACTGAGGTATCTGGGGCTCTGGCTTTGAATGGAAAGATTTCCAGATCAGAACCATTTTGGATACCTGTTGGTGGCCAGAGTGCTGTGGTGCTGGGCAGGCTATAAATTATTAAAATCAATCTTTTATAATCAGCAGTCACAGTAGAAGCGAGTTATAATGAAATGGGTCCAGCTGTTTACAGACAGGCAGTGTGGGAGAGGTGAGAAAAGAGCAGGATTTTCCCTGTACAAAATGATCTGTGGGGAGCTGCTTCTCTGGGTCAGGATAACCAGAAATGTGCATGTGTCAGGGGCACCTCACCATTCCCTCCAAACTCTGTGGTACTTAGCTTCGTTTTAGGTAACAGCAGTGATTTTTTTGCCTTTTCAGCTTTATTTTTCGAGGTCACTTTTTGTTCTGGAGGATTTGCACAAATAATCATTGTATGTCAAAAAGAAAAAGAGACAAGTTCATGGTTTAGTGGGAGGGAGAGCAGGTAGCCCTGCCCAGTCTTCCTTGGAAGTAAAACTGGTGTGAAGGGAATGGGATGACAAGAACGAATCCTTTAATGGCTTAAGTGGCTAATGAAGGTGTGGAGTGGGTTTGTTTTCTGCTGAGGCTGCTTTAGCCACTTTTTGAGGTCTTCTGCTGATGAAGATCATTGTTTGAGAGGGGCCAGTTATCCCCCACCCAGCATCCTCAGTGCAGCTGGGTTCTCCCCAGTCACCTGTCACCTCTGCATGCCACAGGTCCCACCTGTGGTTCCTCACCTCTGTCCCACAGGTCCTTTCCTGTGAAATGCATCTTTTTGCTTTTTATTTTGACATAGTTTAGGTGGAAAAAGGTTGTGTATCTAATGCGATGTTTAGTGCTGATGATCTGTTGCAATGATTCTGTCACATCCCGAATCTCAGTGATCATGGGGTGACCACATGGAGGGATGGGCCCTGCTGCCCTCTGAAGAAGGGGTTTGAAGGAGTTGGTTTGGGGCTTCTGGATAATCCTGTGCACCCTGGGCTCAGCTCCCAATTGGCCATACCTCCTGTGGGTGTAGGCAGCACGTAGGGATGAATCTTTGCTTGCAGTCCATAAAACACACAATAGAAGCTCCAATCCACATCCAGGCAATTAAAATGTCTACTCAGTGCATAAAAGGAATCTAATAATAATAATAATAATAATAATAATAGTGGAGCTAAGGAGATTTCAGATATCTTTGCTAACTGGCCTGGGTTTTGTAAGTTCAAAGATGCATCGTGTTGCAGCCCCTGTGAGTTGGGGAGTTTTCTTCCCCCGAGTGCTTCAGGCTGTGATGAAGGTTGAGCATCCCTGATCAGGCAGCCTGCGTGGGGTATGCCTCATCACAAGGGAAGCAGGCATTAGTCAAAACGCAGCCCGGAAGGGACGAGAACAAATTTGCAGAACACTCTGCCTGACGCCTTTTGGAAGGAATTCAGAGAAGAGCAACTAAAATGATTAAGGTTCTGCGGGGAATGTATTGTAAAAAAAGATTAGGAAAAAGAAGAACTAAATATATAAAATGCAGCTAGACCAGACGGAAGGGAAGCAATCCCCAGCGGTGCATATTTAGAACAGTTGAACAATGAAGAACTAAAAGGACTATTTAGGATGCTGGAAGGAAAACATGGGGTATATAGAATCAATTAAGCAATCAAAAACCTGGGGGCTGCATATCTAGGTCCCTTTTCCAAAGGAAAGAGGCTCTTGCCTCTTTGGAGGATGGAAGAGTGTCTGAAATGGATACTGCAGCCTTTGGAAAGTTTTCAGTTGGTCCAGGAGTGGGGGGGAAGATGACAAGTGCTCGCCACATGTCACATGGGTGGAGATATCCTCACTGAGGTCCCTGCATGGTGGAATGTGGGTATGGAAACCTCCTGGGCTCGTTGGGCTTCTCTTTTCTCCTTAGTTAGTGTGGACGGGTGGCTGAGCATCCTCCCAGCCCTGGACTGCCTTCTCCCTTCCTTGCTGCCGTTCTGCTGCACAAAATAGCAACCTGGAAGGTGTGATAGGGACAACTGGCTGCAGTCTCCCTGCCTTGGCTGATTAATTAACTCTTCAGATTAATTTCCTTTCTGATTACCGCTTGATTAATTCCTCCTAACTCTGCGAGACCTCCTCACCACTTAATCCTCTTTATAAGCCCTCAGAGTGCAATGCTTGAAGTAAACATCAAGCAGGAAAAAAAAAAAAGCAAACACTCTGAAATGCAAACACAACAGTGCTGCCAGCAGGACCCCTTCCTGTGCCAGGAGCCAGCCCCCGAGGGCTGCCCTGTGGCTCCCTGCCCCAAGGGCTCCTCCACGCTCCCCTCTCCTCCAAGCCCCACTTTTCTCATCGGTTCTCCAGCGCGTCTGTAGCAAATTGCACAATTTCACTTGTTGAGCCTGATAATTAGTGACAATATCCCGGTAATTTGCAAAGGGGGCAGGAGGAGGGAGCTGTGCTCAGCTGTGCTCAGCAGCAGGAGAGGAGGGTTTTTTTCCTCATCTCTTCATTAAAAGGAGCATCTGAACTCAGGAAGCAGCTTTTGATGTAAGCAGGAGCACAAGATGCTGTGCTGGCCATCAGGGTTTGTGCTGTCTCACCACCCAGACCTGTGGCATGGGGCAGAGAGAGGCTGGGGGTGGCAGGAGCCACCAGCTTAGGGGAGAGGGGTGATGGGCTGGTGAGAACACCAATTTGTGGATTTTTGGTGGTGCCAGGGGGAGGCAATGGGGTCTGAAAGGGGAGGGGTGATCAGGCTGAGCCTTGGCTTGAGTCTGAACACAATCCACATGCAGAAGACAGCAATCCTGATCCTGCTGGGGATTTTTAATTTCATTTTATTCCTTTTTTTTTCTATTCCTGGGCATCTACTCCCAAAGGCCTGTAGATGCTTTAATAAAGTATAAGTAAAAACATAACTTATGACGAGGAAAGAAATGCAGCCAAATGAATCCCCAAATAGGAACAAAAACTTTTTCCCCATCTTCCCTACACTCAATAACCCAACGTTTACCCCTAGGGAACATAATGCTTGAAGAGCAACAGCACTTTCTTGGACATTGTTTTTGAGGAATGTTTCGTGGTTGGAAACAAAGCTGTAGTATGCACCAGCTAAGTTCTAGTGAATTTGTTGTAACTGTGACCTCAGCTGCAGTGGACACAGGGAGAAAGTTTTGCACCCAAGTGCCAAGCTTGCTTTTTGTTTCATGGCTGTACAGCATGTGTCATCCGTAAACCTGACCTAAACTAATGAATTTGGCTGAGTTTGAACCAGCAAGTGCAAGAAAATAAGAAAGACGGTGCGTGGATAGAGGGACAGGGAATGATTTATTTCTGTGTTGATGGAAAACAAAAACAGATCCTGGAGGTTTTTGGGGCTGAGGCTGTTCCTAGTCTGCAGCCTGTGCTGCCCTGTGCTCCCTGGTGTAATACCAGAGTCATAATGTTTGAATCTGTCTTTAGATCTGTTGGAACCAAAGGACTCTGGTGAAGGAGACTGCACACAGAGAATTCATTCTCATGTAAGAGATGCTTTAAACACAGTCCTCCAAGATTATTTTGGTGCACCCGATAATCTTTGGCCATGAAGTCACTTGGGCCTGAGACTGTTTTGCTCTATGTCACTCTGTCTAAAAAATATTCATTTTGGCTGTGTGAGCTGTGTTCTAGGCGGCATATGACAAATTACAGCTGCGCTCTGCTGCCTTAGCTTGCACTGGTCTGCAACCCAGCCTGGGATTCCCTTTGGTCCAATGTCCCAGCTTCTGAATTGCAGGAACAGGTTAATGGTCTATTTCAGCTGTTTCTGGACATGTGTGATGATATTCCTGCTGGGATGGGGTGAGGAAGGGATGGAGTTGTCCTGGTAGCCTGCACCCTTGGGAGTCGGCAGCATGGGAGCTGTGCATGGCTGAGGTTTCTGGCCCGGGAAGTCCCATGTCCGAGTACCTGCAGGTGGTGGTGGATTAGGAGGCCTGAACTGGTCTGAATTCAACCCTCCCTGTCCCCCTTGTCATCCATTTGGAGTTGAAGCAAAGGGCACCTACTGCCCTCACAAAGCTCCCCAATTTCCAGGTCCTGGAGGTGCTATCACAGCCTGGGCAGCGATTGTCCTTGTGTCTGAGATCTGCAGAAATCTTCCTTTTGAGTGTCAACAGGCAGAGTCCTGCATGTGTGACTTCTGTATGCTTGTCACATTGTTCACTGTAAAAACATTCCCTTTATTTGCCTTTTAATATGTACTATTAAAGCTTTACTGCCAGCTGATCTTCAATTCCTACAAGGAATGGGGGAGAGTAAATTGGAATCTTTGATCTCCTTTGCTCTACTTTCTCTGTCCTTGCATCGTCTTTAGGGCTCTATTTCCTTGGCCACAAAAAAGCCAATATGAAAGTAAGAGGGAAGGGGAAAAAAACCCCAAAATTAATTTTTGTAGTGATGAAGGGATTGTGCATCCCTGCAGCAGTAACAGCCTTGAACCCTGTCTGTGGATTGGAGGGGTTCCTGGATGCATGAGGAGGGGGCACTGTTTTCTCCTGATGCCTGCAGTGCTCGTTGTTTGTCACACTTAGGGAGGGATGTGCTGGTAAAGGACATAATAAAGGAAACTCTCACACCTGCTAGGTTTAGTAGAAAGAGGGAAAAGGAGAGACTTTATTCACATTTCTCATACTTTATGGGGTTCTCAACTCCACAAGGGATTGGAGGACATGTCACTTCCTCCTCAATCCCACTGGAGAAAAAAGATGCTCATCAAACTTTCTCTTGTCACAAAAGGAATGAAAAACAGAAAATACGGTTAAGTAAACATCAGCTATTGTTTACATGAAAGTGTGTGAAAATCTGACTCCAAATATGTAAATTATCAGAAGGCTAAGAAAAACCAGGGCGACAGGGGGATGTTTGTGGGGCAGCTCTGTGGGTACAGGTCAGTACAGGATGGAGGCTGGGCCTGCGGACGTGCTGCTGTTGAAAATGTGCAGGGCCTCATCCAGACCCGTCTGGCAGCTTGGTATCATCCTGCCAGGCTGGATGGGTCACGTCCTGAGTCCAGAGCGGCTGAGCCCTTTGGAGGTGCAGCACCTCTGTTGTGGTCAGGGCCTCCCAGGACAGGGATGGTTCCCCCAGGGACGCAGCACTCTCTCCATCTGTCATCCCCAGAGGATGACAGAGTAGCTCTGGGGTCACCTTTGGGCTTTGTCCCGTGGCTTGTTCCACCCTTGGCACACGTCTTCAGGCGTTACTGCACGGGGAGCTTAACAGGGTTTCAGGCTATCCTAAAGCACAGCAAGCACGAAGGCTGCAGGAGGGCAGCTAAGGGTGGGGAGTTTCCCAGCAGTTTGCCTGGGCTGAGAGTGTCATCTGCATCAGAGGAAATTAACTTCTGAGAAGTGGGAAAAGGGGAAAAAATGGATATTCTTACTATATCCTGAAAATCTGGCCAGAAGCAGCCAGAATAAGGCTTGGTGGAGCAGCACTGGCATGCTTTTTTGGTTTCCTACACAGCTTGGAAACAGCACCAAGAGAGAGCTGAAAGGCAGACTTGTAAGGAAAGTGGTAAGTCTGGGAGAGAAGGGAAAAAACAGCACAGCCAAGAAGGATGGATGGATGGATTTCTAGCTCATGCAGAGGATCCAGATATGCACATAAATGATTGTTGAGCAATAGAACTGTAGTTTTAAAAGATGTTGCTGCCAAAATCCACAGAAAAGGTACTTCAGTGCCGAAGGAAATGTCTCATTTTGTAAGGTGACCAGAGGGCGAATGCACAATTCTTCTGGTACCACATTGAGCCTCCGTCTGCACATCCCCCTCCCTCCATCCCTCACCCTCAGGCAACTTCACCTCTGTAGAGATGACTTAGCACGTGAAGAATGTGGAGGGATTGGATCCTAATCAGATCATTACTGCAGCTTTGAAGGAATATAATTTCCTATCCACAAGCCATCACCTCTTTCAGCATCTTCTTTATTTATTTCTAAATAATATATTTTTTCCCCCCATGTGATAAAAAACGAAATCACTCTATGTAGAAGGCAAGAAGAGATGCAAGACAGGTTTAGTGTGGAAAATGCTCTTTTCTTCAGAACCAAACTCTTGCAAACACCCCAGATGATTTGAAATCTAGTTCTGAGGTAGACACATGCATAAATGTCTTCACTGCCAAATAAATAATATTTTATTACATCTAGAATCCAACTGTTGGACTCATCTGTTTAGCACAATGGGCTTCTGTGGCCAAAAGGAAACAGAAGGGATGGGAAGAAGTGAATCTGTCAGGAAAAAAATCCCCAAAATGCATCAACACCCAACACCGGTGCTGCTGTAGCAGTATGGCTAAAGACAAAGGCAATACCCAGGTGCATGTTTAGTCTAAGCTCTAGCACCAGATTTTGGCCAGAGTTCTGCACTGCTCCAGGTGTTGGTGACACTTGAGAGGGACTCAAGAAAGGTGATGGTTTATGAGCAGAAGGTGCAACAGGAACCTTGAGCACCTGTAGGGCTCCTTGTGCTACGACTGAGAGCAAGGCTCCTGTTCTTCCTCTCCATTAAATCATTGTTTCCAGGCACAGCTGACTTTTGCTTAAGTCTGCGCTGGCAGAGATGCTGGCACTGGAGAGTCTCAGTCCCCAGACACCAACTTTTTGAGGGTTGTGGAGCGGGGTGGTAGGTTTTGCTCTTTCATGCCTCTGTCTTCCAGGTAATCCCCGTGTGGTTCCACAAGCTGCCCTGGAAAGAATTTGAGCTGAAATGCTGTGCTAATTCCACAGACAGAAGCTAAATGCTGCATGTGTGGCTGAGGAGCATTATATGGTGTCAGCTGTAGTCTGGATGAAACAGTTGAAGCATGACACGTGCAGCCTTTTGGCACACAGTGGGGTGCTGCTGTCACCCAGTTTTGGGGAAAGATTCTGACTTCCCACTCAGACTCAGGGAAGAAAGGTTTCATGAGACGCTGGAGAAACTCGGGAGTGGCCAACACTTGAGAGAACATTTTTTTAAGACTTCACAGGTGGCAAAAAGCTCCAAAAGATCTTCTAGTATGCAACTAAGCAGGAACAGGAGGAGAACAATTGCATGAACCCTCTGCAGCAGCAATTTGTTGGTGCAGACTGATTCCAGGGACTTGCTCTTAATAGCTCTGCCTAACAGCATATAGCTTTTTGGGGCTGAAACTATAGTCTTTCACGCATAAGTCTTGCTCTGCTGGCAGTAATTTTGCAGGCTGTGGCTCCATCCTGGACTGTCAAACCACGGGATCTCCTTGGTGAAAGCCTGTGTGCATGGAGCTGCATTCATGCGTGTGTACTCTCAGGTAACTCTCTTGGAAGGGCATTGTCCTGCTAATGGAAATACAGATTTCTGTGTTTTGAGGCATCTGCTAGACAAGGTTATGGCTTTGTTTGTGTGTTTTCAAAGGACAGGAGGAAGAGGCTGGAGTGGGAAGATCCTGCTGTGTGGTTTGAGAGTGCTCTGCCTACATAGAGCTGTCTCAGCAACATCACCATTCCCCACTTGAAATGCTAAATTATTCTTCTCCTCTGTTGTGTGATTGTTTTATGTGCTTTTCTCAGCAAAATCAATCAAGAATTGATAATTTATAAGCCTCTATTTGCATTTTTTCACTCTTCAAGGGGAAAAACGAGAAGGATAAAGCAAAAGGTATTGCCACAAGAAGAGGAATAGGGGGGGGATGCAGAGCTGAGCTCCAGCTCCCTTGTCTGTGGGTTTGGAGTCTGCTCATGGCTCATGCTGGTGAGGGGGTTGGTCTTTGCTGCTGACTCCTTAAGGATCTGCCCTTGCTGGAGAAATGGTGATATAAGGGGCGATGATATGAGGTGTGAGCTTGCCTGTAGGGGAAAACAGGGGCTTGAGAGGTGCCAGCCATGGCCATCCCCAGTGAAGTTATCTGAGTGTGAGCGAGAACAGAGCACTGCCAGGTTTGTGCGTTCCTGTGTGTGCAGAGCGCCGTGGAAAGAGAGAGATTGGACTAGGCAGGTAGAAGGAGAAAGCTGGGTCAGCTGCCATCCCAGCTTACACCGAAAAAGAAATACCCTGTGGCAGCATATTCCACACTTGTGTAAGCCCAAACCCTGCCTGCTGTCACACACATCCTCACGCACGCAGGGATGAGCCCTCCTGCCCGCCCTCCTTCCCACCGCCACTGCCGCCCCGTGGGCACACGTCCCATCTCTGTCCCCATCCCACCCCACCGCCCTCAACTGCAGTGAGGACATGGGAGGAGGGAGCCCTGTCCCCTGGGAGCTGCCCTACTTTAGGAATTTTGTGGGAAAAAGTAGTGCTATTGTCTTAAAATAGAGGTAAATATTATAGCTTTGCAGAAAGAGAAATAGAAGAAGTGAGAGACTGCCTAGATAAATAAAAAGATACATACTTTGATACTGTAGATAACTATGTAGGCAGATAGATGAACAACCAGTCCATAGACATGGATGTTATCAGGGTGCTTTTGCAGAACAGGAGACATATCAGTTACACTGCCCTGATCCTGCTCTGAACTCTTTGTCCCCTTCTCTGGTGCTCCTGCCAGAGCAGTCGTTTGCGTGGTGAGCTGCTGCTTTTTCTTGTGAAGGCTTGATTGCTAGTCTCCATGTTCTGCAGCTTTCCAAATATTGCATCTCCAATTTGGAGAACAGCCTTGGAAGAAAGAGCTTAATAAAATGAGAAAAATCAATTTATGAAAACGGCCCGACTCAGACCTGCCTCTGGTTGTGCTCCTGTGGTTCCTGTTCCCAGCAGGACAAAGGGAGCTGAGCTGTGGGTGAACCAGCCCCAGGGCTGCTTGTGCCCCTCCAGTGCTCAGGTATTCATGGATGCCATGGCATCTGTTGTGCTGCCTCCTCTGCCTAGCGGGGTTGCATCCTTGAGCAGATGATCCAGAAACACAAAGCAATACCTCAGAGTGAACTGTTGACAACCTTCCTTTGTAGGGTGTTAAGAATTTTCTTCAAATATTCTATATTTGTCCAGAGTGTTTCAAACCATGATTTGGAGAATTTGGCTGGGGAGGTCTGGTGAATTGGCTGGCTCCCAGTGTTTTCCCATTAGATACTCTTGCCTTAGTGTTGAGCTTTTGTTCTTCTACTCATGACCTGAAACAAAAGCTCTGTGGTTGCTTCAATGGAGATGTGAGATTCTTGTGGTTTCCTAGAAAGGCTTTGGTGCTCAGCTTGTCTTTAGAAATGGCAAAGGTTGGTGTGGGTGATGCTTCTTCAAAGCAGTTCTGTCTTCTCCTTTCTGGCAGAATGACCCTTTATCTGTTCCAGATTCTGGTATAACCAACACTGGTCTATCCCACTTAGTCTCATGGAAAATAGGTGTTACTAGTTGGGTCAATAGCTGATACAGTTCGAAGTGTAGCCTGTGGTAGGCTGAGTGATTATGAAAGCTTCTCTTAACCTGTTTGTTATTTTTCTGGTTGCAATTTAGACAATCATATAGCTTGGCAAATGAATTTGTTATGTCCCAGTCTCTTCCTGTGCGAGAAACTTTCTATTCTCACCCACTGATGCCCATCTTAAAAGAAAGCCAGCAAGGTTTTGTTATCATTTTACCAATCACCTGCTTCTTAGCAGGGAGGGCTAAGACTTGACCACGCTACCGAGAACAGACTCTACTCCCACCTTCAAAATTCTGAGTAAAGGGTGAAAAATACTCCCAGTTCTGTCTTTCCAAGCCTTCCTCTGATAGGCTACTGGCAAAGATGTGTTGGTTCATCACACTACCAGAGACTGTACTGAGAGCTTTGTTAAATATAGCAGAGCCGTGCAACACCCCCGCGGGCTGGACGTTCAGTCTGTTCCTCGCCGCGTGCCGAATGAGGAAAGCGGGGAAGCAGCTCGCTCTTGCCTCTGTTTGGCAGCAGATGCTGGCTATCTTTGTAGTCTCTGTGAGAAGTACGTTGGAGCTGGACAGCATGAGTGCATCCCCTGGTGAAGATTCCTCTCAGCCGTGGGAGAAAAGGCTGGGTTGATTCATTTGGGAATTACCAGAAGCTGGGTTTTTTTCTGTAATGCCCTCAGATAGGCGGTGGCCAGCAGAAATCCCTCTGGATCCACCTCTTGGTTTTTGCTGGTTCTTTGGCCGTTCATGTTAGAAAATGTGCTTTTGAAGAACTCGGTGTTTCCAGCAAAATATCCTGGGGGTCTTCTGGTCCCATCTTGCCATGACTTTTGTCCCCCTGCTTCCCACCCTTCTCCAAGCTCTCATTGTGCCACAGCTGCAGGTGAAACGAGCAGCTCCCTGCACCGCTGCTAATGGGGCTGCAGATTGATGGCTCCTGGTTGCAGGAACACTTGTCATGGGCTCGACAAGCTGCTCAAGGTTGCCTGATGTTGCAGGGTAGAGGTGGAAGGAGGGAGCTGCCGAGCTCTGTGCTCGTGCTTTATGGCCCTCCTGGTGGGACTGGTAGGCAGCCTGGCACAGCAACCGCTCGGGGCATTTACTGAGTGATTTACGAATTTGTAAATTTTCCGAGGGCCCTGAAGCAAAAGTGTCTTTAATTAAATTTTGATTCTCTTCCCTCTTCCCCCCCCCTTCCCTGCCTTTCCCCTCCCTATTTTTGTCCCTGCCTGTGGTTTGTTTACTGAGACCCAGCAAAGCTTTTGGAGAACAGGTAGGAGTCTGTGAGCGTAGCCGGGAGGAGCAGAGGATGGCAAAGCAAACAAGCAGATGGCGGATATGATAAAGCAGCCCCCGGCTGCTCTGCCAGGCCCAGAGAGGGCTCTGCAATGCAGTTCAAGGGTCCCACAGTAAGAGCTTCCTGCACCCCTCTGCTCCGGACTCGGATTTGGCAAGGGGGCCGAGAGGCCGATGGCCAAGCTGTGTTCCTGTGCTCTGATTTGCCATGTGCTCAAATCCTGGCATTGTTTAGGGCTACCTGGAGCGTAGGGATGGTGGGGGAGAGACAGCCTTATGTTGCTCTGCATTGCCCTGCTGCCTGTGACATGCGTGTGCAGCCACCCATCCCCGAGTGTTGGCCTCTCCAAGGGGGAGCACACAAATGAAAGGAAAGGAGGCAGCTTTGCAATATTGTTACTCTGTTTATCTCTGACAGAAAGTTCTAGAAGAATAAAATGAGAAATTGGCCTGGCCTTTGTGGTCAAGGGACTAGAGGCAGCTCCCCCAGGAGACGCTGCCTTGGCATTGCCTAGGACTTCCCCCATCACCAGTCTTATTTTTTGATCCCTCCCCAGCCACTGACTCAGTGGCAGTGTCCTTACCCAGCCAAGCGATGTCAGTCCTGTGAATAGATTTCTATCAACCCACTCATCTCTAAAGAGCTGCAGTTAAAAGGCTCTGGAGACATAATTGTGTCTGCGTAACAGCAGCGATGATTTCCTTGAGAGGTAGGATGAAAAGTGGCTCCATTCCACTACTTCTGCAGAGACTTGATAGCTGCTTCTAGAAAGGGACTTGGTTGTGGTCCAGCAGCCCCCACCACCACAGCTTTCCCTGCCTTGTGCTGCCTTCCAGCTGCCTGCTTGTGCTGTCTGCACACTCGAGCCATGGTCTGTGGGGTGCTACCAGCGCCATGGGAGCCTCTGAGCAGGTGAATTTGGGAGTGGGTTTGGCAGGGTCTGCTGCAGGATGCTCTGGGCAGCCTGAAGTGGGGTTTGTACAAGGGGCCTGAAGCCCAGCAGACACGTGTTAGCCCCAGCTAGAAAGCCACCAGCCTTGTGCAAAATCACATTTTGTTTTTTCCCCCCTATCGCCACGCTGTGGGTGAGGATGCTGTTTATCCCACTTCTTTCTGCTCCCTTGGTGGTGCAGATGGAGAAGTCACTCGACCTCCACATGTCTTCAGGTCTGGCTTCCCAGTGTGGATGCGTTGTTGTGTGACTTGTCGTGAGCCACAAAGCTGTCGAGCAAGGGATGTGTTTTGGGGGCACGGAGCGTGGAGCAGGGAGACAGCGCTTAGTCATGAGGTAAATGCTGAACGCCCCATCTTTCTCTGCCCTCGTGGCTCACAGGCTAACGTGAGGCAGCTTCCCTCCCACCTGCCTTGGGGATTTTGATGAAATTGCTTGGGAGAAGGATGTGAAATATGTGTAGGGAGACAGGGATTTGGCTGGTGGTGTTTCTTATGCATTCGTGCTTTCAAAGCTGGTGACTGAGGCTGCAAGGATCAGCAGAATCAGAAAGATCTGAATCTGAAGATCCTTCCTTAATGTCACTTAATATTGCCAGGCCATTGCTTGTACCATGCCCGTGACGACTGTTGTGATGCCCAGTCTCTTGCATCCTCCCAAGAGTCCTTTTTAACAATTTTCCCCTTCTTCATGCCTCTGTCCTGGCAAGAGGAAGATGTTTGTTTTGATTGCCCTGCCTCCGGGGCTGGCACCACATTCAGGTTCTGCTGGTCTCACATGGGGCTTCATGTGACTTGTCCCCGTTCCCCAACCACCCACTGCAGCATGTCCATGTGGTCGACTCCCACCCTTTGTTTCCTTTCCCAAGCTGCTCTGTTTCACTGGTGTCTTCCAGCCAGAGGCCACTGTCCTGGTTATCTCCTGATGTTGTAGAGGACAGAGGTGGATCTGGGAGTGACTCCTCTGGGGGAAGCTGGCAGGGCAGATGTGCTCTGCCCCAACCTCCACACTCACGTTGGGCACTAGCTGCTTTTTTATCAACCAGAATCAATAGATGCTGCATTTCTGCTTGTTATAATTGGTGATTTATGCTCTTGATGCAAAAAAATGGGTCTTGAAAAGCATAAGTGTTGGGCTGATGTGGGGTAAGAGGCCAAGAGTTTCTGGCTGGGCACTGGGAGATGCAGGGCAAGCTCCTTGCAAGGTCTGTGGAACAAGTCCCACCCCAGGACTGCCGGCCCAGCCATGAGGTGACAGGTGATGCATTTGTGAGCATCTGTATTGAAATGCATGTAGTGCTCCTCACTGACCTCCAACAGGAGCTGCGTCCACGCCTGGAGCTCAGCGGCGAGGAGGGGAGTGTGCTGTGCTCTTTAGAAAGGAAAATGTCCCCAGACCTTGCAGGAATTAATTATTTTGTATGCTGGACTCTTGCCTTCTGACAGATCTATCTGAATTACAGATTAACTGTCAGTGTGGGGACAGAGGAAGCCATTTCAATGAATTGCTCTCTAATTTATTAGAGGGGTTGTTTGGGCTGGTGGATCGACAATGCAGCAAGTTCTGAGTGGGGAGCTGTTTTATATCCTTCTCCACATCTCCCAACCTTTTATTCTGTGCTTGTTTTATCTCCCTGTTCACAGAATCCCTCTGAAAACTAATAAAGGTCCCAGCAAGGCCAGTGGAAACCCCCAAACTGCCACACTTTACAGAGGAGCTTCCAACCCCCAGAAAGCTGTGATTTCAGAGCCTTTCTCTAGGGACCACTTCTGTGACTTTTAAACAAAGCCATCACCTTTATGACCAAGGGCTGTAAATTTTGGAAGAAGGCATGACATCCTGGAAAACACCAGTGTATCGAGGCAGCAGCTGGTATTAGTTGAGCCAAAAAGTATCAGTTCCTTTCCAGTCAGTTCTGCCTGGAGAATGTCAAGGGCTTCCCTCTACTCTTTAAGTCTACAAAGGTTTTTGTAAAAACCTCCAAAACTCATTTCTTGTTGATTCTGGGCCTTGCAGCAAAGCTTAACAGACCCAACTGTTAACACCAATCAACTGTTCTTGATGTGAGCATCATGGGCTAGGAAGCACCAGGGATCTCCAAACCCCAGTCTTGCTTCCTTTCCCAATTGCTCAGCACGAAGGAGAGAGGATTTGTTTATTTGTTCATGGATATTTCTGACATGGACTTCATATTCCAGAAGAGTCTCATAATATTACGGGAGCAGATTCGGGATTTAAACCATTATACAAGTTAAATACGTTTTGATTCTGTAAGCAACACACTATTTATCTTGGGATAGAATAAATCTGAGAGACTGATATCACTGCTGGAGATCATCTCAAGGAGGGCTGTGGAGGGGAAAAAAGTGCATTTACTTTTTGAAAGTGTAAGTTTTAAATTTTCATTGCCCTCATGCATGAGCTGAGACAAACTATGAGTGCAAGGATTTTTTATTATTTTTTGACCATGTAAGGATTTATCTTTTGGCCTGAAAGCACACACCACAAGTCTGATTTTAAATTTGGGTCTACAAATTCGCACCCTGAGTAAATGCAGCCGCCTGCTTGCTGGCAGGGACTGGACACATGAGGTGTCTGCTGGAAGTGAACCCACTGGCATCTGCAGCCTCGATGGCAGCTCGATGTTTTCATAAAAATTCCATTTTGAAACAAGAAGGTCAAAAGTTGACCAAAAAAGCTACAATCAAAGACTATTTTTGTTTGAAAAATTACAAGCACTATTAATTACTGCATGAGAACCAGATGGTACTGACCGGTTTAGTTTCATGGTCCAAGCAGGATCTTGAAAGAAAACCAAGAAGAAAAACACACAGCAAAGACAAAACATGTGTTGTGCCAGGTACTTTACATTTTGATCGCTCCCTCCATTTGAAACCTCTGAGCAATGCAGAGTAAGGCACTTTTTTGCTTAATGGCTGGTTTGTTTGGTTTTTTTTTTTAGCTTGACAGAATATTAAACCAAATAAGGAGGCCTGAAAATTAATGTCTTTTTACGACTGCAAAAATCCCTCGGTGTCTTGTGAGTCTCATAAAGTGGATACTTGGAGAGGGGATGTGCAGCTCCCTGGGCTTGGAAGGACTCCGGTTACTGCTGGAGAAAATAAACCTTCCTGGTGCAGGGGCAGCTGGGCTCCGGGGAGAAGGCGCTGGTGTCAGCACGAGGTGATGTGGCCGCAAGATAGCCTTGTCAGGCTAATTGATCCGGAGCCTTTGCCTTTCCTGCCAGGGCTGCCTGTCTCCTTACCCATAATCCCCGCCTCTTTGATGGCCCGTCAGGAATATGGGACTTGGCCCAGTTTTACATTTATCCAATAACATTACGAAATTGATAGTGACACTTCCATTGGCACTAATTTCAGTAAGAGATTGGAGCCAGAGGACGGGCGGTTTGCTCTCATGGCGGCTAAGCTCTCCAAGTAGATCAAGATGACCCAAGACTGATCTTGCAGTGGCCAAGGCATGGGAAGGGAAGTGGTGGGAGGGGGATGGAGGCAGCTGGTGGACTCAGAAATAATGAGAAACATGCCTAATGCTTGTCCTCAGCCTGCAGTGGTCCTGGCTGAGGACAAATATATTCTGCTGCCCTGGCTTGTGCTGCAGAGCTGCTGCTGGCAGGTTTTTGCTCCATGGATGGTGTTTACTAAGCAGCGTTGGGCATCAGTCTCTGCAAAGGTCAGGAAAAGCCTCAGGCAGGAGGGCAGTACTGGTCCCAGCTGTTGAGTTCAGGCCGTTAGTGGTTCTCACTGTTTTAAGCATTTCCAGGCACAGGGTCAGGCTCCTGCAGCATCATGCTCTTGGCTCAGGTCAGTGATCCAGCACCAGGCTGGTGGTGGAGCTGCCAGTGTACCCTTATATCACCAAGTATCACTGGGGGTCCTCTTGTGCTAAGGGGGAAGGTTAGATAACACATCCCAAAGCTTTCACCCAGTGCTGGCCACAGTGTTGGAAGTGATGCAGTTGCCACAGCCTTAATTCACACCATGTGCATGTTCTTTGCCCTCTAAATTGCAGAATAGATGGAGGTGTAGCTTATTGCCATCCCTGGAAGTGGTGAAAGCCAGGATAAATGGACCTGAAGCAACCTGGTCTAGTGGAAGGTATCCTTGCCCACGGCAGGAGGTCAGAAGTAGATGATCTTTAAGATCCCTTGCAACCCAAACCATTCTCTGATTCTATGATTAAACCACTTCTGCTTTCTTCTCCTTCTGGCACCTATTCAGTCAAGGTCTGGTTTGAGGTGGGGCAAAGCATCTCCTTGGTGCTGAGCTGCAGTTTGCTTAAGATGACCCCTTGATGCCTCGTCAGGCAGCCCTTTCCCCAGTCTCATGGTACATTTGCATTTTGACCCAAGCAAAGGCTTGGGGGGAGTGTTTATCAGTTTGTCACAGTCTCCCTCTGCGGTGGCTGGAGGCCAGGAGAGAGGATAAAAAGCCTTAGGCTGATGATAAATTGGAAACGCAGAAGAAAATGTGTCTGCTCAGTGCTGAGCAGGCAGCCCTGCTCCAGGCTTGGGTCTTTGTGTCACTCTGGATGCTCATGAGGAGGTGAAATGCCACCAGGGCCACGTGTGGTAAATCCAGCCACGGGGTCCCGAGGGTGTGAGGAAAGCAGATACTGCTGCTGCCGTTCTCATGTCCCTGTGTCAGTGGGACTGTCCCCCTCAGCGGATCTGGGCGTGCCTGGCTGCCCATCAGTGCCGAGCGAGCCGCCGTCCATCGCGACGGGGTGTGAGCGGGCGAGCATCTCCCTTTTCACAAGTGCTAACGTGGCCCTGGGCTCAGCAGGCACCAGCGAGTGATGCTCACATGCAGCCGAGGCGCTTTGCTCCGGGAGACCTTTCAGCACCTCCTGCACAGAGCTGTGCTTTGGACCTGCAGCTCCTGAAGCCTGTCACAGGAGGGGCCGGGAGCGAGGAAGCGGCTGCACGAGGGGTGCGGAGGTGCTGGAGCCTCCTGTGGAGAAGCCGTAGGAAATGCTGCAGTATATAAAGTGTGTCTTGCGAACAGAAGAGATTAGAAAGCTGATATGATGTTATTCCGATTGATTTTGCTGTTGTATTTATACCTGGAGGTAAAGAGCAGACATACTGGAAATCAATTGGCCCCATGCTCTTCCCAATCTCTCTGCAGCGCCGTTCGAATGAAATGCTTATATCATTTTTACGGTGCGTCTGTGATAGGGATGAGTGAGCCAAGAGATTAATAGACACTGGTGAGGCTGTTGCCCAGCCACTGCCTGGCTCCTGCCTTGTAAAGCCTGTGCTGCTCCAGAGTTCAAGGTGCCCCTGAGGTGACAGCTTGGTGACTTTGCTTGGAAAAAAAACCAAAGAAGGAAATCTAGTCAAGAGGAACAAAGCGGGGGAGAAAGGTGAATGGCAATAAGCTGGTTATTTGGGGAAGGCAGGATGTTGCTCTGGAGCTAAGAGGGCTGGATGGAGACCTGGGGGCAGGAAATGAGGTTTTGTCTTCAAATGGACCTGATCCCATACAGAAGGATGGGAATGATGGCATTGTGCTTTGAAGACAGGGCAGCAGGGATTTGTTTTGATGTATCATAGTGTATTTGGTACCCAGCAGCCACCCATCCTGCCTCACCAGCCCTTCCTGGACCTTGACCTTGGGGCTGGGGCTGAGGGGCTGCAGCAGGGCCACGCAAGGATGTTGGTCATACACAGGTGCTGCATTCCTGGGAGTCCCTGCTCACTCCTGCCTTATCCAGGTGTAAGTTTCCTGCTGCTGGCTCTGCCATGCCGAGGTGCCATCACGGGAGGTTTCTCTGCAAGGATGGATGTTTGGTTTGCAGCTGGCTCCTCCTCACAACCTCCAGGGAACTTGCATGCCCCACAGTGGAAAACTCAACTTGTTGCCAGCAAATGGGAGAAGAGAGGTGGGAGGAATGATGGAAGGTGACTGGGTAAGGTCTGAATGCCAGCACCAGCACTGCCAGACTAAACACTGTCTCCCTCCCTGCAGTGACAATTGACTAAAACAGACTTCTTTTCCTCTCCTGTTGCCATCACTATTTGCTAGTTGTTTCACCTGATCTCAGCAGTGAAAGCTTTTTTCTCTTGGCAAATGAGCCAACTTCCCTGTGCCCATATGTTATTACATGGGAGTAGGTATTGGCTTGTCAATCCCTCAGGCGTCAGCAAATCCTTGCATTGCAAGTTCTAAAATATTCTCCTGGTTATCCTGTGGCCTGTTTGCAGTTGCTTTGCTGGTCAGACACTTTCTGAGTTGGAGATGTTTGGTAACACTGGGCTGGAGTTTAAGCCTGGTTGTAAAAATTCCTGCTTTGCCTTCCTGCGAGTGCTGGCTGGCTTTGCTGTTATGCATGGCTCTGGCTTGTCAGATCCCACCCTTTTTAATTATCAGATTGTATTACCATTTTTACTGTAAGCATTTTCTGTTTCTTGTTCTGCTGGATTTATGCATTTGTGCCGTCATACGCATTGACTTTATATTTTATATGATTTGATCTTAATGGTTCCATTCCTGAGTGTGAGCGCTTATAGAATTGGTGTCTAAGCTCAATAAATAAACTTGAGAAAGAGTGGGTAAGGGAAGGACATGGGAGGAGTGAGGGAGGTTTGGACATCCTCTACACCAGATGGAGTGATGCTCCAAATGGGACTGCCAGGATGTCTGGAGGCTGGGAAGGGTGAAGGGGAGATGTACAGGGCTGCTGCAGCCCCTCTGCCCTGATGCATCCCCTTTTGCAGCTAGAGCTGTCTTCTCCCTGCTGCAATCACCTGCAAAAATCTGAGAGAGAAGGAAATGTCAATATGTAAAGATGGAAAGGCGTTTCTGTAAATGGCAGTATTCTGGCAGCAATGCATCAGGAAAGAAAGTGCTTTAAGGATTGCCTATGTAGGGATCGCCCACTGACAACGGATCTGACAGCTTTTTTTTATATGGTAATGCATCTGCAGTGTTTAAGGGGCTGCAAGGTGCAAGTGGGGGAAGAGACACATGTCCAACCCAAGCAGTGGTGGGTGCAAAGACCCCAGGCTTGTCCCTTCCTTTTACCCTAAAGTTCAGAGGAATCTTCATCTCCTTGAGATCATCAGGATCTCAAACCTGTCATGTTGTTGAGGAGAGGGAAAAAGGGCTTGCTGTTTGTTCCTGCCTTTTTGCTGGAGGGGCTGGAAGCTGAGGGTTTGGTGTATGTCCCTTTAAGAGTTCAGATTTGTGTTCTTGGTGTCTTCATCTGACTGCAAAGCTCAAGGATATGATTTTTCATAAATGCTGTTTCCCCAAAAGCTGCTGGAAGAGTCTGTGCCCCCTGGGCTGTGGCAGAGAAGGGACTGGCACCTTTGGAAGCTCCTCAGCCACCACAGTGGGGTTCAAGCAGGGGCTGTGCTGTTCCGGCCAGCTTCTGCAGCAATGCCCTCCGGGTCTATTGGCATGATGCAGGGATAACTTGGGGCGAATTTGTGACATGGAGATGGAGTTGAGCTGTATGGATGCGGGAAATGCTGCTCAGACACGGTTGAGGTGGTGGCAACAAGGAAGGCGCTGAGTTAGGAGGGAGCCCTGGATAAAGCCCATTGTTTTATACAAGTGAGGGGTCTGCTGTGGCTCAGGGGAAGAGGTGCCACATGGTGGACCACCCTGTGGTTGGGATTGGTGACTCTGGGGATGAGAAGTGGCTGCTTCCCATTGTAGGAGGGCAGAGAACACGCTGGAGCCCGTGGCAGACTGGCTCCAAACGGGCCCCGCGTAGGCACCAAACACTGCCTTGGCCCTGTGCCCACATCAGCCAATAAAAATTAAGAAATTGATTTCCTTTTGTTTGCCTGAAAGAACGAGGCTGTCTTTATGAGACAGTAAATGCAATCTTGCTCTGAGCATGGCTGGATTTTTAATTGTATTTATTGTGCTTTCGCTTATTCTTTTATGAGTTTCAGTTCCCCTCATTGCTGGTGCAGAGATCAGCCCTGGGGTGTGGGTTGATTTCAGCTCCAACAAAAGGTTGGTAATTTTTTTAAGTTTTTTTTTCCAGACTTGTTTGTTTTTCTGATAAACTGAAGTTTGAGGTTATTTTTACCCTTGTTTATGTGCACGTGTAGAGCTCTGACTTGTAAAAGCTGGGCTGAGAGATGTAGCCTTGGAATAATCTACTTGCCAGTCGGTGATATGACCTTTTGAAGAACAGAATTTAAGATTATGATTGGGGAAATATGGAAGTGCCAACAGGGGTTTGGAGTCAGAGGAGGAAGGGATTTTATATACAATATATTGGAATTTAATGAGGTCTGCTTCAGCGCTTGCTATACAATGCATGGTGACCCACTTTATGAGGAGAGCATTTTTTTTTCTAGTTATGGGTCATATACAGTTCCTAATTAAGTAGGTTAATTATATGGCTCCTTTATATTACAAAAGAAAGTGGAGATGGCACAATTAGCTCTTGCAGTGTTCATTTTTGATCAAAAAATGGTGTTCTGCATGACAGCTCCCAGAGGTGTGGGTGGGGAGAGGGGATTGCCCTGCAGCCCTGAGCACTCCTCACTCTTCTCTGCCTCAGCAAACTCAGTTTCTGTCCCGAGCCCTTGGTCTGGGATGTGCAGGGAGTTGTCCTTTCTGAAACCACTCTGGGGAGACCGTGGCCCCATCCTGACCCAGTGCTACACCCACAGTGCCTCTGACACTGCCCAAACCTGGTCTGCAGCACTGGGCAGGTCCCTCCTTGGAGTTTCTTTGGAAGCATCAGAAAGGGAAGATGCTGAGGGCTCTGGTTCCAGGAAAAAAGTGCTGCAGGCTGTGAGGGCTCTGAGCAGCATCGCTCCCTGTAGCTGAACTGTCCTTGAAAGAAGTTTCTTAAACCTTTCCCTTCCCAGCCTGGCAGTGGCTGAGCCCCCTCAGCATCCCTGAGTTATCTGTTCCAGTGCTCAACCAGCCTTACCGTGAGGCATCAGGGAGAACATTCCAACTCTAATCTCCCTCAGTGCAATTTAAACCTATTATTTCTTGTTTTATCCCCAGTGGACGTGGAGAACAGCTATTATATTTCTCTTTGCTGCAACCTTTTACATATTTGAAGGCTGTTATCACGTGTCACTTCAGTCTTCTCCTCTCAACACAATGCATAATTCTTTCAGTTTTCCCTTAGAGGTCATGTTTTCTTCTCCTTCAGTTGCTTTTGTTGCTTTGCAGAGGTTACTGTGATGCCAAGCTGGAGTTTTTGTTGTTTCTTCACCTGTTTGCCTTGGGGCATTCATTCTGTTGCGGATGTGTGAGAAATGACCATTATCTTCTCTAATTTATGGTTATTTATACAGTACCCTATATTCCTGAGACTGTTTTATCATAAGGTATAGCTCTTAGCCTTGATAAATAATTTCCCACTACGATATGATCGTGCAAACAGGGGTCCCTAAGCTATTTATTACTATTATTATTTGCTTTATTTTTCATGGGTAACAAGCTGTCCATGTAACACTGTGAATGAACCAGGCAATTCAGAGACATGGAGTGAAAGCTACATCCTGTTTGCAGAGCTTCCAGATAAACAGGGAGGTGAAGGTAAACACCAAGCCAAACTCCAGTTTAGCCAGAGGGAACAGTGCTGAACAGGGAATGAGAGATTTTTCTGAAAAGCAGAGATTTTGGGGGAATCTGGAGGAGTGTTTACAGAGATGATAATATCAGGGCGGATGCAAAGTAAGAAGAGTTGGAACATTGCTGGGATGGATGGAGTGTAGCCTGACTGGGAGGCTGGGGGAGAACAGAGGGTGGAGATGAGGCTGGGAATGGTGGTGCTTGAGTGAGGTGTCTTTCTCGGGAAAGAGGAGTTGGCTGTAGAGGGGATGTGGGAGGGAAGGGAGAACAGAATTGCTGCTTGTGACGTTTCCAAAAGTAACATTTCCAAGCTGCCTCACTGCTCTTTGGTGAACATCAGATGAATTTGATCCTGATTTCCTGGTTGTTGTGGCTGACTCTCCCACAGGTGTTGTGAAGGGGCAGGTTGGCAGTGGCTGCAGTGCTGGGCTGGAGCAGTGGCTGCTTCTTCACTCAGGGGCAGCCCTAAATATCCCCACAGGGAAAAGAAGGGATGCCTCCATCAGTGCTGCTGGTATTGCTTCCTTGTCAGGAAAACTGCATGGGGTTAGCATGGAAAAGAGCTCAGCTCTGTCCTCACAGACGGCGTGGATGCTTCTGGCTGGAGAGAGACCTGCCTGGGAGGAAGGAGAGCCATGGGAGAGCCTTCCAGGGTACAGATGTAACAGGTTCAGTGCTCAGAATGGACATAGACTTCTTAGAGTTTTAACAAATAGACCCTTTATATAGTTAATCTCCTCAGCGTGTTTGTCCATAACACAGGCTGGCTTATTCACAGAAGCAGGTACTGCACCACTGTTCTGAAAAGCTCTGAAATATTTTATATGTTTTAAAATCAGGATGGTATGTTAGGAATTACTCCAAGCTACCCTTTGTCTATTATACATTTTTACTGTACAAAACTGTCTTCTTTTCCATCTCTCTCTGCACATTTCCCTGTCAAATGGAAGGTAAACCTAAATCTCTAAAATCTGTACTCTCTTTTTTTTTGCTTCATTTTTTTTCCTTTAACCTTACCTGGAAAATGCGCTGGTGAAACCTGTGAGAATTCTTCCAAATGAAGCCATTCATCAGCATTATACATCAGAAAACTCAACCTCTTTGCCTACTTAAAAGCAAAAAATATATGCTATTGCCAAGATAGATTTAAAAATTTGAAGTCTAGGTAGCTGCTTTATTTCCAGGAATTGCTAATGGCAAAGTATATTTTGAGTCAGAGCAATAGTCACACCTATAAAAGTGATTGGTGGCTGTTTGATATCCACGATGTTTCTAAAGTTTGTCTCAGGCTTGCACAGTGAGTCCAGCATCTCAGAGTGACAACAGAGGGGCCGTGGGCTTGGAGGGAACTGGATCTCAGCAGTGACCAGCCAAGAGAGATGGGAATGAGAGAATTAAAGTGATAAAGCACCATGACTGTGGCTGTAGGAATTAATGTTGTTCAGTTTTATACTCCCCCACCACACCCAGAAAACCCATAACCTAATAGGAGAAACTTGGAGAAGTCTTCAACTGAAAATTGCCTTCAATCACATGATTTCCTTTGGAGGATATTGGGATGAATTATATGTCTTTTTACCCTGCCCGTGCTAGGGGGACACTGCCGTGATCTGTGTGCCCTAGAAATGGGGAGGTGCTGTGCAAGCAAGAGCAGCCAGGGTCAGGTGCTGGTGGGGCTTTGTGGGCCCCTGAGAGCCACATCCTCAGCACGGTGTGTTTCAGCCTGGTGGATGCACCGTGGTTGGCCACGTCCTCTTTGCTCCTTGTCACCAAGGTGTCATTTCTGCTCTCAGAACAGAGGTAAAATAAACCTTCCTTGACACAGACACACAGAATGGTTTGGGTTGGAAGGGACCTTAAAGATCAGCTAGTCCAACCTCCCTGCCATGGACAGGGACACCTTCCATGAGACCAGTCTGCCCTCAGTAGCCTCTCCCACTGCTCCTCTGCAGGGGAGATCTTTGTGGTCTTCTCTCAGATTATTCACACCAGTCTATACCAGTTGATGTTTTTATGATTGAGGTGTTGGTTTTTTTTTTTTTTGGAAATGCAGAATTCTCCCCTTCCCACCGCAGCTGGGCTGGCCAGCAGTGCAGGGTGTGGCTGAGGGAACGTGCACACCCTGCAAACCTCAGTCCTCCTGGTTTGCCTGCAAAGAATTGACATTGTGAGGGAACAAAAGTCATCAAACCAAAATTGCCGATTTGCTTTTTGCGTTTGGAGGATTACACTGTGTGTAGTCCCAACAGAGGCATCTTGCATCAAGAGCTGAATTTTGCCTTTGCACCTCAGGAGCTGGAAAGTCACGTGGGCCCGGGGAGTAATGTTAAAAAAGCCAGAACCTGCCAGAAGGAATTCACAATAAAGGGAGAGACCTTTTTTCCTTGTGACTAAAACACCTGTCACAGCTGCCAAGACTCTGCTAATTACACAATAACTTTATTATATCCCACTTGGAAGAACAAACAATACTTGAAGCTCCAAAAATGAGCAGCCTTTAGACTAGATTAATGCAGGCAGAATGGCTGCACGGAGCCAGTGTTTGCCTCGTCCTCCCAGTAGCTCTGGAGAGTAGAATGGCTTGAAGACTCCTTTTTTTGTTGCCAGTGCTACATAATAAAGTAATTGTGCAATTAGAAGCAGATTACTGATGGGAGATGAGCATTTTTTATGCAATGTAGGTAAAAGGCTGGCTTCTCTGAATAGGTTCAAAGCCTAAGTGCAGTATCTCTCCTCCTTCTTACTTGAGCTTCTGGTAGTACCTGGAAAAAAGGAGTGTCGCTAGTTGAGTGTGGATTTTCTTCCCATGTTAAAATATTAAAAAGGTCTTGTGGAAGATTTCACTGTGGTCCCTACCTTGTCCAACACCAGTGCAGCAAGAATGGCTGCAAGAGGTATTAGAGGGTCTAAAACCAAAATAAAACAGAAGGGATAGGAGCCTTCCATTGCTCCCATCTTGCATGCCTGACTACTTTGCTTCATTTTCCTGCTGATCTAACGGTGCTGTGACTTTTGGGGGTCAGGAGGGTAAGGGGAAGGTGCTGCCATTTGTGGTGGAGGTGGTGGGAGTGAGCTTGAGCTGAGCAGGATCTGCTGCAGTACATTGTGGGTCCCTGTAGGCATCAGCCTGACTGAAGGGCTCAGTGAGTGTGCCCAGGTGAAGCTGCAGGAGGGGAAAAAGATGTGCAACATACTGGGCAACAGAAATGTCACAAATACGGATTTGAGGTGAACTAACTCACTGGGGGTGATGTTTCTTCAGTCTAAGCCTGGTTATGATATCTGCCCAGCTTGTGATGCCAGGGTATACAGGCACCACAGCAACTACTCTCTCATGACAGCCCTAGGAGAGGATTTTGTGCGTGACTCACCTCTGATGTGGTGTCCCCTGCAGTTGCTTAACCCTTCAGGATTGTTAGTGTGGTGCCTCAAAGCCAGGAAGGAAAACTTGAGATGTCCTCCTTCCCCTGTGAGCTGCCTGGAGAAGCTAAGCTTGGGGATGGGACAACTGACAGAAATGCATCCTGTCCAGGGGCTGGTGGTGATCTACTGCCAGCCGCAGCAATCCATACGCGTGCGATCAAGAGGCCTCACTGGTCCCCTTCCTGCATTGTCCCTGACAGATGTGTGTGCTGTTTGCAGGTCCCGTGGCAGTGATCAGCGGAGAGGAGGATTCAGCCAGTCCTCTCCACCACATCAACCACGGCATCACGACTCCCTCGTCCCTGGACGCCGGCCCGGACACGGTGGTGATCGGCATGACCCGCATCCCCGTCATCGAGAACCCCCAGTACTTCCGACAAGGTCACAACTGCCACAAGCCAGACACGTGTGAGTGCCCGGTGCGGCCGGAGCCCCCCGAGGGTCGAGGGACGGGCTGGGGGGATGGGGGAAGGAGGGCGAGGAGGAAGAGGTTAAGAGGATGAGGAAGAAGAGAAGGAGGTTTTTGAGAAGAGTGGGTCTTGGTATGGTCCAGAAACCAAAGTGAATCTCAGGTCTCAGGAATCACAACATACATGTAGATGCTTCCAGAAAAGACTTTCCACTCTCACCTTCACCTCCCTTCACCCTCCCTCCGCCACCCACCCGTCACCTTCCCCCCCTGCCTGAAAGTGCCATTCCAAGCCGGGATCTTCCTCGTCAGCTCCAAGCATGAGGTCCCAGGTGTGAGCAAGAACCCCCTGGGAGCATGGGGATGGATGTGACCCCTGCTTGGCTGGGGAAAGGACCTGCCTCCCCTTCCTCCTCCAGCAGTTTCCCAGTCATGGGGCTGCCTCTTTGGCTCCCCAAAGGGCCAGGGAGAAGCTCAGGATACATGGGCATAGGTGTGGCAGATGCCTGGAGCTATCTTTGTCTCCAGGAGCTTTAGATGCTGGATGTTTTGTTTTTATGGGCTTCTGTAAAGCTTTTGCATCTTTCCTGTATAAATTTGGGTCATGAACTGGGCTCATTAGACTAGCAGGAGGTGATCAAGTGGCCCTCTCCACTTTGTGTTTCTAAATTCTGAGCATAAAAGGAAAGTGCTGTGTAAAAGGATGCTTTTCTGGGAGTCCTGCACCACTTCCCACGCGAGCGGTGGGATGCAGCCCTCCCCAGCATGTGGCTCACAGGCGGTAGCTGAGCTCTCCCAGGCCTCTTAGCAGCTCTGAGATGCAAGCTGAGCAATGCAGGAGGTTTGGGTAACATTCCTCTCTTGCTATTGCACATCCTTGTGGTGTGTCTTTGTTCCAGGTAGAACTGGAAAAATAAAAATCCTGCAAAACAAAAGGTGAAAAATCCCCAGCTTGGGCTGTCTGTGTGGCCCAGCCAGAAGCAGGGAGTGCTTTGCTGAAGTCACCTCTGCTCTTCTTTTGGCTGCTGCTGGCTCATGGGTGCAGGAGGCAGAACTCAGCCCCTGGAAACAGGGAGAAGGCCCATCTCCCAGCCTGCAGGAAGCCGTGTGGCATTCCGTGCTCAGCAGGAGCACGCTGCTCCTGGCCTCCATTCCTCCGTCAGGGGAAGGGGAGCTGCAGCTGCTGCTCCCATGAGGTGTCCCTCGGGCAGCCCCCACTGTGCACCCTCATGGGTCCTGCTGGCTTGTGCCCAAGCCCTTAGCACCATCCTTCACTTGGCAGAGCGATGGGATGTACCCAAAGAACGTGCCTGGCTTTCCCCTTGATTTTCATTTTAATGTGCTAAATTTGGTCTGTTTGTAGAGAGGGAAGGAGGAGGGCGGTGATTGGGCAGGAGTGGAGAAGCTGAATGTAGTGTGGTTTTTCTGTGCTGTTAATTATATATTTTACATTTCTTATAGCACCTCATCTCAAAATGATTTACAAACTCTGATGGCTTGGGAGGGAGGGCTCCCCCGCTTTGCTTTTTTTTTCCTCTCCCTCCTGTGCTGTCTCAAATCTCTTTAATCTGTACGCCGACCATTGCAAGACGTGGGTGCTGTGGAGGCTGTGAAGCAGCAGAGCTTAAACCTCAAAGGATTAAGTTTTGCTCTGAGCCTCTGCCCTGTGGGACTTGTCAGAGCTGGGTGGGTTGCAGGGGAAGTCACTCGCAGCAGGATTCGACCTCAGAGCCTCACAGAGCTGTTTGAGTAGCACCTGAAGGGTTCACAGAGATGCTTGGGGCGGTGTCTGGAGGCGCTTCTCCTGTGAAAAGTGCCACAGGAGGGGATGCTTCAGGTTTTCCAGACTGCAAAGCAGTGGGGCTGAAACCAAACCCCACAACACTGGTACTCCCTTTGGGGGGTAAGAGGCAAACTACAGCTGCGTGCTTGCAGGTTGAAAGCCCTAATTTTTTTAGATGTGTTTGTCATTCATGGGGCAAAACCCAGTCCTTGACTCCTCAGGCAGAGTTGGATTTGGTGTGTGTTTTGTATTTTAGTCCCCAGGCCTTAACTTGGTCAAAACTTCTGACTTCACTGGTGGCTTTGCTTGAGGTTGGAAAGTTTCATAATTCACCTTTTAAATTAACCATGCTTTGGGGAGCTTTTGCTGTAAGGGGTTCATTTGATCTGATGTGCTCTACTCAACATAAGCCCGGGCTGGAGAATATTTGTTTCTCCTGTTCTCCCCACAGTTGTCATGCTGGAGGGTTTTTCTCTGCCCCTGTGCAGAGCTTGGACACAAACAGTTCTCTGTTTGCTGTCACTTGTAAAGAGAGCTCCTCTGGGCTGGGGATGCCTCGATGCCCAGCTGAGCCTGTACAGATGCAAACTCCTGCCACCACCTGCCCCAGAGCTGCTGCCCGGCTGTGAGCAAAGGTGTTCTGTGACACCCAGCATCTCTCCTTTGCAATAAGTTGTTGCTAGAGCAACATTTTCAGCAAGCATTTTCCCTCTCCACCGTGAAGCTTTTCTCCTTTCCCTTTTCATCCCTGTGCTCTTGGATGCTGCCTGGGTCGAGGACATGCCGATGCCCATTGCCGTGCTGCAACGAGGGGAGCAAACTCTATATGCTTAATGCAGTATTAGTAGTACATTGATGTGATATAGATTTCTGTCACCCTCCGTACGAGCAAGCATCACTTATCACGCAGGGATGACGGATGTTTATTCCCAGCCACTTAGCTCTGCATAATGGAATTGCAGCTGAAATATGGAGAGCAGCTCCCGGCCTGCGGAGCTGGAGGCCTCTCGCTCCCACTGTGCCATGCTGTCCCATGGGATCTTCTTGTTAACGTGTCCTCAAGGAGACAGAGACGTGTTCTTCACTGGGAATGTGCTGTCCTGGTGTTGGTGGGATGAAGGGCACAGGAGCCAGCCCTCACTTCTGCCTTCCTGGGATTTTTGCTGTTCTCTTACCCTCTTTCTGCTACTGCCTGACTTAGTGCAGAAGGTGGGACAAGCTTGACTCAGAATTCTCTATCCCTTCCTGGATGAGGAGTTCTCAAAGAGCCATGGAAGACACCAGCACCACCCTGTTTTCTCATGTAGAAGCATTTAGTTTTTGAGAAGATGCTCCCCCATCTCTGTGTTGTAACTCCATGCCATCCTGGGCAGCACTGGGTTTGCATCCTGTCCTGGGTTTGCTTCAGCTGTCCTTGGCCCTACCTAGAGGGTTAAGGAAAGAGTTTGGCAACGTGGACAGTCCAACCACAAGGAAATTTCAGGAGAATACGCTAAAACTGCCTTTTTCTCCTGATCTTGTGCACATGGAAGAGAAACCAAGGGCATATCTGCTTGGCAAACATCAGCAGGAGGAGCAACAGGCTGTGATGAGTTTGCACCTCTGTATCTGGAAATAAACAGATCAGAGGAGAAGAATGGGACTTGTGGCAAGCACTGAGGGCGGAGAAAATGATGAGGATGAGAGCTTAGGACTACACAACATCAGCCTATGGTCAGAGATTTTGGTAATGCAAAACACGATCCAGTCTACCCACGTTTGTGGCCAGAAGGTGGCTGTTTGTCCTTCTGGGCAGGCTTGGCACTAACTGCAGCTTCTTACCTTATCTCCCTCTCTTGTAGTTCAAGATTTGAATTCCCAAAATTCAAGTTTTGTAATTATGAGTAGCTGGAGATTTCTGTGGTGAAATACTGGTAATGTTTCAGAAGAAACATTTTGGAAGGTTGTTTTACTTTAATAGTAGTAATTAAGTAGTAATTAATTCTAAGCACAATGCGTCAGATGCAGATTAGTCCTTGGATCTGATCTCTTGAGCTTTACTCAAATGCCACAGCACAGTTTTGGAGCTGTTCAGTTCCCTTGTACTTCTCATCTAACAAAACAGGTCTTCTGGAGAATGACACAAATGGGTGAAAAAAATCCAAACGCTGATGGAGAAAATTGATCTGAGGGGCAGATGCCCACCTGCATCCCAGCAGTGGATGCTCAGTGGCAACAAGCATTGTGAAGCTGGACTTTTGGGGCAAATTCTTTGACTTTGGGGGAGGTTTTTGCCAGCCACGACTGGAGCTGGCTGTGTTTTCCAGGACTGGCGCTGTCTGGGGGACTGGGATGCATTCTCCACACGGGTGGAGCAGCCGTCCTTTCGTAGAGTCCTAATGAGGGTTTTTTTCAACCTCATTTATTACAGGCTGCCCTGACATAATTACATATTCGAAGTTAGTAATTACACGTATTCATGCTAATTAAGTAATTAGATATAATTACACTAACTGTAAATACGTGGTAATCGGCTAAAAAGAAGTACTTCAGAAAAAAACAAGGCAAATCACACAATAAAAGCGCCATCAGCACTCTTTCACTCAGTACCCTGTCTTTATCTTGTATTTCAGTGCAGCTTAAAAGGAACATCGTGGTCATTTCAAAAATCATATTTCTTAAACAAATAGATTTTCTTACCTCTGCTTTCAATAGATCTCGAAAACTAAAATGAAGAGGATATTTACCCTTAGCACTGTTAATTTTTTTTGTTTGCCTAGTGTGTTTTGTTCATCCTAGCCATGGGAAGATAAAAAGTATGCAGCGTTTCTATTTTTGGTCAGTTCATGGTCCCATTTTTGCCAAAAACAGCAACAACATAAAACTAATGTCCTAAGTGCTTGTAGTTTTATTTGCCTAAAAAAGAAAACTGAAACAGTTGGTAGTGGAAAAGAAACTTTTCCTTTTTTATTTTCCCAGGGATAAGAGAATTTGTCAGATATTCTTTTCATGTAATATAAACGTGGAGCGCAGGGTGAAGTGACAGCAGCACTCTGCTTCCTCATGCCCAGCCTGGGGCCAGGCTCTACAGGTTTCAGTCCCTTCCACAGAACTCTCCTGTTTCTCCAAACTATCCTTTTCCTCTTGTCTCCTCTAAAATGAAGTCCCCAGGCTCTTCCCCAGCAGGACCCAGCTCCCATTACTCTTCTGAAGTAGGCACTTGTGGGTGAAAACTCTTCTGCACTGGAGCTCTCGTGGTTGTGCAGTCTTGTCCTTCTCACTCAGCTCATGTGAGATATTTTAAGGGTTTTAATGAGGACCTGTGAGTAGCTGTTTACTCGTTCACGTGTGTTTTGCTACCCTGTGCTCTGTCTTCTCACTGTTCATAGCAAAACCTGGGCTTGTGGCTGGGGACTGTGGAAGAGCCCTGACCTCAGAGCTCAGCTGCCAGCAGGCGAAGGCATTGGGGGTGTCTGCAATGACCTTCTGCCCCCAAATTTTCCTCCCTTCTGGTTTGCTGTTGGCTCTTGTAGAAACTGCTCTGAGCTCCAAGTGTTGATGTGAACATCCTGCAAAAGGTTTGGATGTTGAAGAAGCCTCGTGGGCTCTGGCTGGCTGTTCCCAGAGCAGATGTCGTAGGTATCTGCAGAAATATGTGAGCAACCAAAATTATTGCCTCTGTCCCCCACCGGAGCAGAGCTGAACTTCCCTTGTGCCCAGAATCACCTTCTTGTCCCCCTGCCCAGTCTGCAACACCTGACCAACAGGAGACAAACCATGGACACTGGGACTTGATGAAACCTTCTCAGCTCTCAGTTTTCCTACCTGTGGCTATCTTTTGCTCTGCATAATTTTTTCCATCCCTGAAAGAGCAAGTGGAAGAAATATCTGCATTTTCCAGAAGTCCAACCTACTTTTGCAGAAATGGAGTGCCCATCCCACCTGTTGCACATGCACTTTGAGTTGCAGTCTCTCACTTCAGACCTTCCTGCTGTGATGGTGCTACACAAATGAGGTTTTTCCAGGATGTCTTGGAAAGGCTGGCAAGATCCACTGCCTGTACCTCACCCCAGCTCTGGAGATGTTGTCCGCGTGGTTGTACCATGAGGAAGAAAAGCAGCGTGGCTCTGCCTGGTTCCTGCCTGTTTTAGGAGGAGCTGCTGGAGCCATCAGTGCAGCCCTGCTGGCTCCACATGGGACGGGCACCCGAGTTTTTGAACACAACCCCATCACCTCCTGCTGCTGTTTGGATTTTAGATCCATTCTCTGTTGCTTTAACGTGTGTTTACTGGAGATATTTGTTGCAACACCCAGGATCAGAGGAAGACTAGCAGGCTCCAGCCCCGGTGTGGGGAAGTGAGGCTGGCAGCACAGCTGAGTGAGGATGCATTGGTCCCTGGTGGTGAAGATCCATGAGGAGCAGAAACCCTTAAATCAAGAAGAACGTGTTTTTGGGCTGTTAATGGTGACCGGCCTGAAGAGAGGCTGCTCTGGTGGTGGAAATACTGCTGGATACAGACATCAAGGGGTTGACAGGGAAGTATTTTCTCATACAAAACTCTGCTTTCTCCTCTGCCTAAAAGCGTCTCCACTGGACTGCTTAATCCTGATGTCTGTGGGGCCAGCAAGCAGGGTTGGCTCGCCTGGGGCGATTTCAGGAAGGGAGCTCATGATGTGTGAACTGTCAAGAACTTAACAAGCCAGATGAGAGGAGGTCCTGACCTGTTTTCCTACTGGATTTGGAGTGGCTCTAGCAGAGCAGGCTGCTCTTTTTGCCTGGCAGCCTCATCCCTGCATCAACTGGGCTGGACCGGAGTGCCCAGAATGCAGCATCTCGTGGAGGATGTGTATGTACACCCTGATATTCCACCTTGCATCCAGCCCCCTGCTCATCTCATACAAGGGCTCACACCCTCCCAACTCCTCTTGCAGCATTCCCTGGCCTCCACACACCCCCCACTGTCCCTGTGTAGGTGGGGATGCATTCCCCACCTGCTCACCCATGGTCTGGCATGAGTCCAGGCTCATCGTGGCATGGTGAGAGGAGTGGGACTCAATAGGGATAAAATATTTTTCCATTCCCTGTGTTACCAGCTGTGTGCCTAGGTATCGGTGCCTCTCCCTATCCATTTGTGCTTGTAGTGTGCTTAAACCTGGAGGAGGTGTCTGTGCCAGAGAGAGCAGGGCTCTGTTCACCAGCCAGCACTCCTCATGGGTGTGGTTTCATCCCTGCAAGACAAGAAGTAGCAACACAATGCTGGACCTGAGGCTTTTGCAGACTCAGGCAGCCCTGGTGTCAAGAGTGTCCTCCTAATGGCTCGCTGATTGTGTGAATTTTGCCGTGGGTCGCTGTAAAAATAGCTGCTGTGTGTATGTGTGCGTGGGCAGAGTGGTGGTATTGATTTCTTTTGGCCCTCATTTAAACATCTGTCTCGTTTTTGAATGAGTTTTTTGTGAGTTATAATGCTTGGCTGTTGGGAAAGTGTCCGGAAGCTGGGGTACCTCTGCATTCCTGGGACAAAGGGGATGTGCCTGTGGTACCTGGCTATGGGGTGCCCCTGAAGGCACCAGAGCTCCCAGAGTTTGCAAGGACATTGTCTTGTGACTTTTTAGTCTCCTCAGGCTGTTTTTCAGGTCAAAAAATCTCTCAGAAGTGTCTAGGGCCTCATTGTGATCAGACTGGAGATGTCTCTCTGGTTTGGAGATTGCAGGCTCTCATTGTTTGTTCGTTGTCTGGTTAAATTGTGATTCCTAATTAAAAATAGCTGCTATTGTTTAGGAGTTGGAGCAGTTTTGTGTGACCACACACACGGCAGGAACATTATTAGTGGTGTTGCCCTGTGGGACAAGAAGTACAGCCCAAAATGTAGCAGGGAATCTGCACATCAATAGAGGTTAAAAAAACCCAAACCTGCGCTTCGTGCTGCTTTCGGGCTAAACAGCCCAAAACAGCCCATTCGGTCCTGAAAGCTGGGGTAAGACCCACGTAAAAAATTATTCTGCCTAAAGAGTTTCTTGTGTGAAAGGAGGCTTTTGTTTCCGAGCCTTGTGGGGTGGCTGGCTCTGAGGAGATGGGGCGGGCAGACAGAGCTGGCTCCCAGCAGCACAGGGCAGGTGGAGCAGAGCGTGATTGCTCAATGTAAAAAAAATGCAGAAATTGTCACTTTTGATTGCTGGACACGTCCAGTCCACCTCAGCATCCTGCTGTCTGTCTTGCTCTTGTTGGTGGGTGCAGACAGGGAGTGGGGGCAGTGGGACGAAGGAAGGTGCTGCTGCTCATGGAGGCACCAGTTCTGCTGATGTGCTCCCACAGCCCTGACCTGAGGCTGCTGTTTTTCACCATGGCTGAGATTAAAGCACTGGCCTTGCTGAACAAGATGTGATTTGCCAAAGTGAACATACCCATTGGAGAGCTCAGCAAACCCATTTCCATGTGCAGCTGGTGTAAGATTTGTATGCAAGTGTCTTGAGGTGAAAAGTACATTGGATTCACAGCATGTGAGGATTGCTCTCAATGCCTGGGCTTGTCTCCCATTAAGGCAGGGTTTATTGCATAATCCATTTTTAGATTCCTGCACACTCATCCCTAAACACACTGCCAGTTACCTAGCTGAGCCGTGCTTGGATCTGTTCAAGCTCTCTCTCCCTGCCCCTCCCTGGACAGATCTGTTTAAGAGATGGGAACAAACCGAGACCCAGTGAAAGCATGAACATTTCTGTGTGTACCACACCAAGGATCAGGCTGTCCTGCTGCCTGCAGCCGAGCGTGGTCAACATGGGATGCAGAACTCAAATTAAGTGAGGATTTGCAGTTTTGTGTAGACTCAGCTTTTTCTGATGCTCGTTCCAAGTGCCTTTGCTGATGCTGCAGCAGCACCTGAAGTTTTTTGTCACAGCTGTGGGTCTGTAAAAATGTCACACCTTTCTTTCAGCCCTACTAACCTATTTTTCCTCACTGAATCAGAGCACTGAATCTGAAGGTTACTATACCTACTTATTTTTATATATAAATCTCATATATGTGTTTGATCTATTTTAAATGCACTGGTTAATAATGTACAGACACCTGTTCTAACCTTACTAGTACCCTTTAACAGGTTTTACATCATCCTTCCCTGTCCAACCACCATACTCCTTTTTTCCCCCTTTGTGAGATAAAAGGGACCTTTTTTTTCCCCCTACAAACATCTCTTAAATTCAGGACAAGCAGTTTTTCTCTGGCTCCCATAAGTGTGACAGGAGACAGCTAAGTCTCCTTAGTATATATGGCAAATTGCAATTAGAAGAAAACACTGGAACAAAATTACTTCAGTCCTTGTCCCCCTTCCCCCAGCCCTTCTCACCCCTCTGCCTCCCTCTCGCAGGATTAAGCCAAGCTAATCCTCAGATGAGCAAGATCTTTGGGAAAGCAAAGAGCCAAGGGAGGAGAAAGAAAAATCCTTCACACTCAACACTAATAAGGAAATTATAGGCATCCTACATTATGAATTGGATGAATTTTTAATGGTTAGAAATGCAGTTGATTTATAATGCATCCATCCTGGACTGCAGGGCCTGTCGCCAGCTAATAAATAAATGACAGCCCCTTTGTATTAAAGGTATCAGTCATTTTACGTCTCTGCAGTGTAATTGATGAAGAGCATGGAGCAAGGGAGGTGGTGGCCATCAGGTGTATGCAAGAGCAAGGACCTTGTCTTTCAAACTATACCTGAGGGCTTGACATGCCGGAAAGTTGCAGCCCAGTCCTCCAAGTCTTCTGTCAGATGGGCCACGGCTTCCGCTCCATCCCATTGCTCACATTCCAGAATCACAGAAATAAAGAACTGAGCTGTGGCTGCATGGTTTTGAAAGGTGATTTGAAGCCCAGCTTAGGGCCCTGTTTAAGATGTCGTGTGTTCTAGAACAAGTTAGTGACCCTGGACAGCAGGAGTGGCTCTGTCTGAGGTGGCTGCCCAAAGATTCCTTCCTACAAATGGAATGAGGTGGGAGGCCTTGGGTCTGCCTCGTGTGAGACTCCTGGGGTAGGGTGGGGGAGATGGTGCCGTCTGTTCTCTTGACAGTCCGGGCTGCTGGCGCTGTCAGGGTGAGACAAGCGCAGAGTCAGAGATCAGCATGAATTCATACAAATCCCACCACAAACGTTCACACTGAGGCCGTGTTAAAAATAAATTCTGGGCAAATCCCAGAGATGGGGTGGGGTGGGGTGGGACTGTTCTGCTCTCGTGCCAGATCCCAGCAGAGCCCAAATGTCAGGGGAGCCTTACTGAGAGCACAGCAGGCAGCTGAGTGTTTGATGGATGGAGTGTATTTTATCCTCTTCTTAATGAGGAGGAGTAACCTGGCATGTCGTATCTCCACTATTTCCTGGAAAGAGGCATTTCTCCTTCCAGCCCATCAATGGAGCATCTTCATCTCCATTTTATGGATGAGGAGAGGCAGCTGGAAAGACATCAGTTTGCTCAAGGTCACGCCAGGTTGCTGACAGCTAGCAGCTTGGCCCATGTTCAGCCCACTGGACCATGTTGCATGTTTATGAGTCCCCACCTGAAGCCCTTCCACAGCCAGTCTTTTGGAGTCAGGGGTTTAGATGGATAAACACATTCTTGGAGCTGTCAGCTGCATATTATGATCCCAGAAAATGGCAATTCTGAACTTTTTCAGATAGATTAGGTCAAATTCCCCCTTTCCACCTTCGTGGGGGCCATGCTACAGTCTTAATATGTTCTGCTTTGCTCTCTTGACTACTTCTGAAGAGACTTCTCCTTGCAGGTCTCATTCCACCCAGGCATTGCCTCCTGGCCTGCTTCATTGGAGTGTGTTGGAACCTGAGTGCTGGGCTCAGAGGAAGAGCAGTCATTTTTCAACTTGGCTTTAGTTCCTGGCTGCAGGAATTAGGCAGGGAGGCTGGGATATGAGCCTAGCTACCCAAGGAAAGCACTGCTCTCTTAAGATGCAAACTTTCATCTTGACCTGGAGGAAGGAAACGCTTATTGCCTTATTTATTACATTTCCCCACAGCAGTGTAAATACCATATCTATGATAGATATAGATCTTATGAATAATATAGGGATTTGAACTAAGTAATTGCTGTGCTTTTTTAATACAAGAGATCCTCAGTGTCGAGTAGTATTAATGATCTGTCTTGACATGGGCTCTGCAGAGGGTGATTGCAAACCCCAGTTCCGTGAGAATTTGAGAAATTGGGGGAGAAATCCTAATGTGCTGTTCATCCCCTCTGTTCCCTGTGGGACACTTCAGAATGAGTATCCTGTCTGCTGATTTTTTCTCAGCTTTCCCTAGACCCTCTAAGGACAGGAAGGCTAAGTGGGTTTTGGGAAAACAAATCCCTTTTGTAGGCAGGCTGGGCTGGGCTGTCAGAGGAGGCAACTTTCGGAGGAAATGTAATACAAAGATCCTAGCAGCTCCCTGTGGTCACTAACAGTTCTCCAGACATTTCTGGAAGAGCAAAATGATTAGTTACAGTGAAATAGCTAAATTCAGGCGGAGGTAGTGGTATTTTATGTGTCTGCTGATCTGAGCCTTGTCTCTTCTCTGTAGCTTTAATATGAAGCTCTCCTTTCCACTTGCTCTCTGAAACCCTTGTGCAGCCTTGCTGCTGTGTGCTGTTAAACAGGTGTCTCTGTTATTATGAGAAATTCTCTATAAAGTCCACTCTTTAATGCCTTAGAATCTTTGGGGATGAATTTAAGATATTAAGAAGTAGTGAAATTTAATATCTTTTTTTGCAGTGACATTGTGGGGGAAAGGATAAAGGGGGTAGCAATCACAGGATGTGGTGTGGGTCACTTGGTGCCTTGCATCACTGGTGGCAGGGAGCTGGTAGCCCCACTGGCTGGTCCTTCTTGCTCCCTGCTGTAGAGGTGTTGGCATTGAAGCTGCAGAGCTCCAAGGCCTCTTTAAATTAATGGAGCTGTCTGAGAAGGCTATGAATGCCTTTTCAATTTCTTTTTTCCCCACCCCCTCAAACATAGCACCTCAAGTCTGAGTCAGGCTGTTAACCTTTCTCATTCCTCTCTTTCTAGCCACGTCCTGCTTTAAGGTTGTTTCTCATCCTTCTTCCACCATCACCCTTTTAACAGGAACGAGGGCAGGTGAGACCTGTGGGCTCGGTAGCCCATGTTCTCACCTTGTCAGTCCAGGAGCAGCAGGTCTTGCTGACCTCTGTGGGCTGTGTGTTGCAGGGACTGTGGGCTCAGGTGTTGCTTTGCTACAGGAATGGTAGCTCATTAACACTCTGTGCCCCGCAGATAACTTCTATCGATCATCAGCTGCTTAATCAAAAACTCTATCACAGTTTGTTTCGATTATTTTTGCCATCTCTTCATCTCTGGAGAATTGGTTTAGCCAAAGTTAATGTACTCATTATGCAGTCAGGAAACCACTGCTACAGAGTGCTATGTAAATCAAGGGTTTAGGAAGGTTTGTGTCCTCCTCCCCACATGTAGCAGGATGAATATATTGGGTGCATATTCCTCTGCTTGATGCCGTGAAACAGACGTGCAGGGAGTTTGGCTGAACTGGGTTTTGACCAGTCTGGGGTGGCAGAATTCACCTCCCAGGTCGCACAGAGCCCAGGCTCCACTCCTACATCCCCACGGTCCTGGTGCAGTGAGGAACAGCACTGCTGCTGTACCTGGCCCTGCACCTAAGCAGACCTGAGCACCCCTGAAGTCAGCACCTCAGGTATGTTGTTCTTGGGCTGCAGCTGGAAACTCTGTGAACAGTGGAAAGACTTGAGAGGGAAACCCCTAGACAGGAGTGCTGCTTGTTGTGCCACTCCAAACTCATTTCTTACTCTGGTTATGATGGATGTCCTGATATGATTAATTTTCCTTTCATCTTTTAATGTTTACTGCATAAAATCATTCTCCTTGATCCTGTACCCTATCAGGGCTACATACTCCATGCTGGCTATGGTGTTGCAATGACTTAATTTGATTGCAGAGGGTCGTGTCCTGTATAATGTTGTCTCATTTTCTCAGTAGTCGATACAAACTCAATTTTATTTTCTTTGAAAAGAAGGCAAGAGGAGGCAGGAGCCCAGCATCCACGGCCAAGCTTATACCTGCAGCCTTTACCTTGTTGCCTGGCTATAATGGCCCATGTAGCTCAGCTGGGATGGGACCTGCAGGCTTGTTTTATTTATTTATTTTCCTGATGGTGCTGAAGGGGAGAAAGGATGGAAGCTACAGCGGAGAAGGGCTCTCATTTGTAGGTGCTGGCACTGCTGATGAGCCTCAAGGAGTCATTAATCCAACAGGCTGGACGCTCTCTTGATGGAGCTTATCTCAGGAGGGGAGGGTTAGCTGTGCGTCCGGGTGGGCCCTGGGTGAGTGCTCAGCTCTCTCCTTTTGTCTCCAATTAGATGCTCAGTCCTTTGTACCACTGTGTTTCACCTGCCTCAGAGACCCTTCACCTGCCTTCCGCCTCTGTAATTTATGAGTAGCTCAGAGGGGAGAAGGAGGGTCTGGTCTCAATTTGTGCGGGCTCGTTTGCATGTGAAATAAGCACGTCCCCACAGCAGAGCTGCCAGCAGTCTCCTGGCCCCGCTGCTCTCATTCAGCACGGCTTTGACAGCTCCAAGGCTGTGGCTCGGTGAGCGGTGGCAGGGCTTGCTCATAAACTGGAAGTGTCACTGTGTTTTTGCAGAGCTCGTCCAGAAAATGGTGTTTTTCAGCAGCTCATAAAGGAGGTGTCAGCCTGGGATTTGGTCTGTGGAAAAAGGACCTGCTTTTGCAAACTGCAGAGTGCACAAGCTCTCGGCTGTGGCTCCAGGGCCATCCCTGCTGGCTGGGATTGCTGCTGGGGCAAATTACTCAGCTGATGGTTTCATTGCTAATTTCCTCATGGGCCCTTTACTCTCTGACTCTCTTCTCAGGGTATTCCTCATTCTCAGCCCTATCTTTTCCTGTCCTGTTGGGCTTTCAGTGGGCTTTCAAGTGAAAAATGGATCTGTTGTGTTGAGAGGAGTCAGAGAGGCACTGGCAGGCAACGTGCATGTAGGGCTTGAATGAATAAGTCAACAGGTGTGCCACCAAACAGGCTCCCTTGTCTTGATCCAAGGATGTAGTGGGAAGAGGCCAGGCAGGGGAGTGGCAGTGGTCTCTGTGGCTGGGAAAGGACCAAGGGAATAGAATAGTAAGTCTTGAGGGCAGGAAGAGAGGGAGGAGACTGGACATTGGTCACTCACGTGATCCTCCTTGGAAGAATACCTCCATGGACCAAGCAAAAATCTAGGCCTGATTTCTTCTTCATTTCAAAATATTTAATCAGAGAATCAAATATGAAGTCTCTTTAAGAAGAAGCTGGCACACAGCAGCTGACTGAGTGTTGCAATCAATGTATCCGCTGTGGAATGTTTCCTGCAGAAATATTACATCCTCTCTCATTTGCTTGATGATTTTTAGGGTGAATCAATCAAAAGATGCTGCACACAAATAGTTCAGCCTGTGATTCTGTGGGTGTCCATTATGGACGTATTTGCTCCACGTTAATGGACCTGTTGATTAACAAAAAAACGACCAGTTTTTAAATAGAAAGCTGTTACTTGATGGAAATTGTTAGCATTGGTTTTTCTGCCTCCCCACCTCCCCAGCACAGCTCTCATTCTGTGCCAGTGCAGATAACTGCAACAAAACCCAGGTCTGCATTGCTGGGGAGGAAAGACTCTCACCTCACCCTAGCAGTTATCTGAGGAGAACCTTCTCCTGGAGGTTGGGAAGGGCAGAGGGAGACTTCTCTGTACTCAGCAGGTGATTTCACCACTCTGTCTTGTTCTGTTAATTTTGTTTCTGCACCCATCTGCCTTGGCATGTGATGTCCTGTTGGACTTCAGGTATGTCTGAAGAGGATATTCCCCTGAAATTCCCATCAGGCCAAGGCTCAGCAGCTCCTTGAGAAGTCTGATTGGGTTTTACACTAGCTGAAATCATGGGAGTTTTTATTTGGGTCTGTCAAGGTTATAGTCTGTTGGAGCAATAGTGTTCTTTTTGTTTCTCTACAACATGGACATTTGTCATATCCCCACATTCCTGGGTGAAAACATGCCCATGTTGCAATGTTAGCTGCTGCTTTTCTGATGCACGGCAAGAACCCCAGCTGGAATTTTAAGCATTAGAAGATCAGGATGATGCCTACTGCATAGATGTCCTTACCTTTGATAGCCAAATCTGAGCAGACCCAACCCTGTGATGACTGAAGCTGTGCAAACAAGAGAGCAGCACACTCAACGCTGCCAGAGCTCTGGTGGGTCACTGAGAGCCCATCCCAGGCCAGAGCCGTGTGCTGAGCTGTGCGGCAGGGCTGGGCGGCCCAAAAGGACCACGCTTGTGGCTGTGGGCTGTGCTCAGCCTCACGCTGGTAGCTGCCAGCAGCTGTTCTGCTTTCTGGGAAGCATGTTGAGATCCTTCCTGCTCAGCTGGAGGCTGTGGGAGCATTTGGTCCTCTCCCAGGCTGCTGGTGCAAAGCAGCCGCTGTTCGGTTTGGCGGGCCATGCGCCTCTTCAGGCTCCACTGCAGAGGGGACCAACCCCCCCGTGTCACTTGTTTATCTCTGTCATTTATTGCTACAAACCAACTCACCCAGAGCCGTCCTTCCTACAGCTGGTGGGAGTCAAAGTGCCGAGGCTGTTAGTGGATTAGGGCAGCAGAGTGAAAACCATTTGGCGTTCCTATCCCGATTCTTCTGGGTGCCTTTAATTAGCATGATTGCTCAGCACGGATTTTGCCATGTTCTTTAGCTCCCCTGGTTAGGATAATTATTCCCCCAGCTCCTTTTGTTCCAATTCCTGATCGCTTACAAAGTCTCCCGTTAAAAGCCATTAAATCCGTAATGTGAGAGTAAATGTTCAGCAGCGCTGTGCTCTCAGCCCCACACGTGTGAGCTCGAGCTCTCGGCCCCTCTCCTGCACTCCTCTGCTCCCTGCCACGTGCTCCGTGCTGCGGCATCACTCTCCGCTTCCCTCTCACACGCTTCCCCCCCGGCCATCCCACGTGTCCCACACACACCGGGTTGTGTGCACACTCCCCCTGCTTTCTGCTGGCACTTTCGGCATCACTCAGCTTGGTTTCCTCTGTGCACAGGCTGGTTTTGACAGTGAGGTTGGATTCCGGGCTGTGGACTGTGATCTCTCACATTTAGTTGCATGTGCGAATATGGAGGTGCCATTAGAAGTGTATGTTCTTGCATGTTTTTGCCGTGGTGTGGGGAGTTCTTGCTTCAAGGAACAGCTAAAATCGAGGGGGAGATGTCCTAGCTGTGGTGGAAGGCAGGACTTTTGATGATAGATGATGCAGGGGAGGAAAGACTTATTTTCCTTATTTTTTAAGTAAGGCTGTTTTTCTCAAGCATAAAAACCTCCAGTGAAGGGGAAAATGGGTTTTGGATAGCCATGTTCCCAGGAATTTCCATGTTGCAGTGCCTCCCCATCTGGAGGCCTGTGAGCTCAGCCCCTTCACTGCCCCTCATCTCTGCTGATGTTTGCTCAGCACATGCCGATGGCTCGAGTGGGGCAGACACACAAAGGCTTACACAGAGTGACGTGGTGTGAAATAAGATTGGGCTCAAGTGCTTTAAATGCCTTCTGCATTTAGGTGAGTTGATGTGAGAGGGACAAGGGAGAGAAGGAGACTTATTTGCAGGCCCAGAATGAAACTGGGGCAGAGAAGGGCCTGGCAGATGTGTAGTTTGTTAAGCTTGGAGCTGATTGCTGGAGCAAAAATTCACAGCTAGACCACTTGCTGGAAAAAACTTGTCAGAAAGGTCTCCTGGTCCTTCCTCCCTCCTTTGAATGATGACCTCTAATCAACAGCAGACACACATTTTGGGCTTAGATGCTGAGTTGCTTCCCTGCTGTGCTGTGCCAGACCTTCCCCACTCTGCAGAGCTTACCCTCTGCTCTGGGGTGGAGTCAGGGTTTCCCTGCACAGCAGCAGCCCCCACAGGGCTCCTCACTCACCTGATCTGTGCTTTGCTGGCTGCAAAGCTTCCCAGGCATTTCATACATTCTCTTGCAAAAATGTACCGGGTTTCATGTGTGTTTGGAGGGAGCAAAGCCCCTTCTCCTGCAGAATGAAGGTCACTACAAGCGCCTGACGCTCCTTTGGTTGGCACTATCCAAACAGTCCCACAGGAGCTCCGTAGTATCAGCACAAACCCATGTTTTTCTGTCTTCCTCTGGGAGAGCACAGCCTTCCCTGTGCCCTGGGGTGTGTGTTTTAGAGCTTGTGAAGTACTGGAAGATACCAAGACGTGGTCTCAAAACAAAATCTGGAGCCAGGAGCTCTCCCTTGGGAAGTGTAATAACACCCTTTGACGTATTTTGGTGCAGAAGGCAACTTATTTTGAGAACCATCTACTGGGGCAATTATCAAGAGCTGAAGAGCTGTGGTGGCAGCTTTGTTTCCAAAGCAATCAGCAGAGTAGGAGCACCGGAGAGACACAGATGAAGAACAGTAATTCTGGACAACGCAGCATCCAAACAGCCTAAAAAAAATCAACAAAACCTTGTTCCTCGAAACTCCCTGCTGCTCTCGCTGTGTTTTAGCCCTCAGCTCTTCCTGTTCCCATTTACAGCTCCTCTGTAGTGCTCAGTGCCTCCTTGCCTGCTGAGATCTCCTGCGCTCCTCAGTTCCCATCCTCGGTTTGTAAACTCCACAAAATCGTGTTTTCCCACAGGATGTTCTTCTGACACTTCAGACTCTCGGGCTTGTACAGCTCCTGGGCTTCCTGGAGGGCAACTCTGGCCTTTCTAGATGACATAAGGTGTTGCAGGAGCAGATGGCAGAGTAAAGAGACTTGAACAAGCAAGGATTTATTCTGGGCCTCGATCAGCTCCTCCCATCTTCTGAAGAGCAGGAGAGCATCCCTGGCACTGGGCTGGGAAGGTCCCAGCTGCAGGCTGCTGCAGTTGTGTGCAGTCCTGTCCACCATCTGTGTCTCTTCTTGGTGTCTGCTGTCATATCCCAGCCCTCTGGCTTTACCAAGCACTTCTGTCGCCTTCTAGAGCCCAGAGTTCCTGCAGAGGATGGGAGTCTTGGAGCTGGGGCTATTCCCTGTTGGATGTTCAGCACTGTCATTGGTTCCTTTGGAGACCTTGGAGAAAACGTGGTCCTGCTTTGTGCCACCGTTTTGCCGCCTGCGTAATAAATGTAACAGCTCCTTCCTCCCCAGGGAATGAGCGAGGCATAACAAATTAATGTTTATGAAGCACTTTGCAGCTGAAAAGAAGTTCGAAACAGAGCTGTTGCTGATCTAACTCAGGGGCTTCCTTTGCTGGTTGGCTCTTTGATGTGGCGATCTGTGGTGCTGGTGGATCAGCTGTACCATAATTGGAATTAATCAGCAATTAAGGAACACGAGCCCAACCAGATTCTTTCCCGGTGGATATTCATTTCTGGGCACATTAGTCAGTGGTTTCAATAACTCTGTAAGTCGCTTAGGGTAGCTATTGCTATCTGAAGCAGATGGGGAACAGAGGCAGTGTCACGGGGACACGGATACCTGTCAGGCAAAGTGGAAATAAGAGGCTCTTGTAGCACTGTGCACGGTGCTTAAATTGGCAGCACTCTGAGGACTGACTTGAAAAAAAAAAATTAAAAATTGACAAAAGAATACATTTGAAAACCGAAGTGATGAAAATGATGTATTACTTGCTAGGATGGGATCTTTCATACCGGGTCCCTTGGGCTTTGTGGAGTGCAGAGGCAGCAAGAGTCCAAGGTGGTGAGAACTGGGGACTTGAGGAGGCAGGGAGACAGGTTTTTTCCTCCCAGCAGTAAGAATGGTAGAGGAGAAGGCTCCTGGATGTGTCAGTGAAAGCACAAGGAGAGGCAGAGGCAGGGCAGCAGCTGGATCATGCCCACGATGTCAGCTAGCACCAACTTTGCAAACACTTTCCCTCAGCTTGTTCTCATGGCTGACCTGTAACCCCCAAGAGTTTTGCCACGTGTCTTTGCATGGCTGTGGATATTTCAGGGGACAAAAGAGCCGTTCTTCTTGCTCAGGGACCTTCTCTGTGACCCAGTCCCACTTCAATGAGGCAGAGACTAAGCTCTGCATGTCGTGGGCGAGACTGCTGGGTGCCCAGCCTTTCCCCCTTCCCTGGTCCTCTTACAAGTCATTTCACATACTCTGGCTTCAATCTAACAAAAACAAAACCGATGAGGCCCAACTGATCTGGCTGCTTTCCATCATGCAGTGGGCCTCTGAGTGGCTTTAAATAGCTGCACCTCCATGCAGGCTGGAGAAAAAGCACTAGCTGTGCCTCTGGACAAGAGGGTACCTTTGGCTCAAATCACAGGCCATCTCAGACCCGAAAATAGCCTTTTGGGTTTTTTTTTTGGCCATCCTTGGTATTAAATAGATTTTTTTTTTTTTTACTTCTTACTTTTCATTTTATACTCTGTTAAGTGCTTTCCTACTTCGGGGCTTTTCCTAAGGGAGATCGGTGGGGAATCTTGGAGCTCTGCCTCCTGAGCTATCAGGCTACATCATTTAGTATCTTGGAACAACTCCATCCATGAAAGAGTTCCAGAGAAAACAAACTTGTGATCCTGGCTAATATGGACATGGCCTACATTAGTGGTGGCAACAGTGGAAATGCAACGGATACTGGAATTCCTCCGACCAAAGGTTTAATGAATCCTACAAAGTCTTCAGGAGTTCACCCCGTGGAAAGCTCTGAACGCTGCCCTTTTCTCAAGGAAAAGCTGTTTGGCTGTTGAGTGCCTGCAGAATTCTCCTACCCCTTCCTCTGCTCTAGCCAAACATTAGAGAAATTTATGTGGAAATGGGATCTTCTGGATCCATTTTCTTCCACTCTTCTCTTGCTCCCAGCCCATCCCTTCCTTTCCCTGCCCTCAAAAACGCTCGCAGTGATGCGATCCTCTGTTTGCAATTTTGGGCTGTGGACAAGCACAAGAAGATGGCAGAAGCTGTAGCTAGAGCTCCATCTAGCACATCCCCAAGAGGTTTCCTGTGACGTCAAATCTCATTGATTAAAGTGGGAGACTCTTATGCAAGAGGTTTAACCATGGAAAACGAAAACAGATACAAGGTGAGCTGCCATGGAGGGGAATAAGGACCCTGTTTCCATGAAAACGAATGATTATAAGCATTTCTGTAGCTCTCAAAGCCTTTCTAATCTAAGAAGAGGTGTTATCTACTTGAAGATCTGCTTGAGGTCTGTGTTATCACTGTGAAATTCATCTGTGGACTGAATTCTATTGCAGTTCTCCATTGCGATCAACACTGTTGGGCTGGTGTAAATGAGAGGAGGTCTGGGCTCTTTGACTTCGCCTTGCATAGCAGAGGAGATGATGTCCTTATCTGCAGCTGAGAGCATCAGGGAGAGCCTCACAGTGTGTTTCTGCCAAGCTTCCATGACCTGCTTTGTTGTGGCAAGCGAGGCCTTAGGCTGGGTTGCATCTCACCCTGTTACATGTTGTGAGGGGAAGGAAAAAAGAGGGTTTTGTTTCCTAGCCTGGCAGATGAACCCATCCATGACAGGAAACCTGGGTTGTTGTGTTGCTTCCCCCTCAGAAATAGACACAGCAGTGCTGATTTGACTGGAGTGATGGCTGTTTCCTTTGCTCAGGGTGTGGGCCAGGCCTAATGGTTTTCATGCTTTCTTTGATGCTATTCATGCTTCATATCTGTGCATGGAGAAAGATAAAATGTACACTGTTGTTGGAGTCTCCTACTGCTTTTCCTTTCTATCATAAATTCTGCTGCAACACAGAAGAGAGCTCAAAGCTCCGTTGCCTAATGTGAGCTGTGTGGATAGCAGAGTTATGTTTGGCCAGCTTGTTGCCCTTAATTTGCTATTTTTGTTTAACCCATTTTTGCCAGGCGTTACGTGGCATCCCGTTGCTTTTCTCATCTGTTCCCACAGCAGTTTATATTGCTGTTTCAGAAGCAGTTTCCATCCCTGGGTTTCAGAACTGGTCTGCAGCCCTCCTGCTGTGGCAGATAGGGGTGCTGCGGGGAGTAGTGCATCATTTTCTGCGTCATTCCCGCGTCTCCCCCTGTCACAATCCCTGCTGTTCTTCTCAGGTGATGTGGAGCAGCCTCAGGTCCCCAAAACCTGCTCTTTTTGAATAGTGGCAATTTTACCAGAAGGCAAACAGGGAAGGAAAGGTGAAATGATCTGGTTTTTTCTCCTTAGTCTTGCTCTCTCAGTGGAGGAAGTGTGTTCCTGGCAGGGCACTGTCCATAGGCTGGATTGGTACGGGCATGGGCAGAGTGGCCAAAACCCGCTAGCCAGGGTGTTGGGAAACACAAGACAGCTCTGGAGGACTAAGTGGATGGCCAGGGTTGAGGACAAAAACTGATTGCATGGTTTGGTTGCTTTCAATTTTCGTGTCCTTTCATTGCCACATCCATCCAGCCTGCTTAGAGAAATGCCCCATCTGCTCCCTCCATCTCAAGCTGTTAGAGCTGCACAGCAAATCTGAGCTCATTCCTCCTTCCCTGTTCTCCAACACTCTCCATACATTTATTCCACTACCATACTACGGCTGTTAGTAGAGACAGTATTATGTTTTAATTTAAGGAGTGATATCACTAAAACTGGGAGAAGCACAAAGTCTAGTATGTCAGACCCTTCCCAGTTTTGTAGGTCTTTGGAGATGTTTCTGATTTCAATCTACGGGGTGGGGATTTTGACCTCCTTACTATTTTCAGGCTTGCATGTTGGAGTTTCCCTACAAATCTACAACCAATGTCAAAGATAGTATTTTTCCTCCCATTTTCCAGCTGGCACTGACAAATGTGAAACTCCACAAAAGTTATTGTTTTTAAAATTTCCCCAACTCCTTCTAGGAAGTTGAACACTC
>VYXC01007095.1:2117469-2163926 GCA_013397175.1 Platysteira castanea | reverse complement strand
AAACAAAAAAAAAAGTAAAGAAAAACCCCCACATTTTTCAGAAGACATTTCCAAGGCAGTTTTTCAGAAGTTAATAGCTCTGAATGGTAGATGACATTTGTCATAGCAGCATCCAAACTCTGAACCTGTTGAGATTCACCCATTTTAACCCCGGACATCTCCGTGAGCATCATCCATCTCACCTCTGTCAGCGAAGACATAAACCTAGCAAGAGCCTTGTTGGTTTCTGCTCCATACAAGAGAAGGGGGTTAAAGGTAGCAGTACGATATGGGAAACATCAGTGAGGAAGACAGAGAAAACCAGTCAGGAGAGAAGCATGTTTTTTTTCAGATTCTTTGGGGACTTTAATAAATCAGAAGGAGAGGACGCCAAAAGAACCAGTCCTTCATTGCTTTCCCAAGCCAGCGGGATGCCTGTTCAGCCCTTCAGCTCCAGAAAAGTGGGCTGGCCTCCTGCCACGCTCCTCGTCGTCCCTCGGCAGCCCCTGCATGTCAGTGGTGGGGTAACCCCCACTGCACCCCTCTTCTGCAAACACCCTGCTGTCACTGGAGATCCCTGCAGCTGGGATTCACAGCACAGCACTGAAGGCAGAGAGCAAAGCCCTTGGTGTCCCCAGCCTGAAGTCTGGCTGATCTTTCACATGTCCCTTCGCTGGGGCTGGGTGTCCCTGGTGGGTTTTTAGGTCTGTTGGATGTGGTCCGGCAGAAGTGAAATTGCCTTAATTTAGCAGAGCTAGGAAACGCAAAGAAAATAAAACAGACAGGAGTTCTCCTTGGAGATACTTGGTGTTGTTGAGGGTAGACTTTCCCAGCTTTCCTTTGGTGGCCATAAAATATATTTATATTATGAAAAACAAAACACGATAAATAGTGACATTCAGGGATGCTGTGTTTATTTGTGTCCCAGTGACTCTGATCACTTTAAACCGTGAGAGTTGAGCTGGGCTCTTTCTCACTACTAATGATATTTCAACGCTTGGAATTTGCCTATGAATCTTGTTTATGATACATGAACCAGGGCTGAGCCTGGCTTACTCTCCCATGTGGATCGGCCCTTAAGGGCCACTGAGAATAACAGATAGTTTCCCCCAAACAAGTTTAAACAGTTCCAAACCAAACAAACAGCTTTTGTCTGCATCCTCAGGTCCATCAAAGGAAGTATGTGTTTGATGTGCAGATGGAGTAAGATAGTGCAGTGGAGAAATATAAATAGGTGATATAAAAGACAAAATAGAAGAAATAGGAAAAGAAAAATCGTCTGGCTGGTGTAGATTTGGTGTGAGAAAATTTCCTAGCCCACTGGAAAGCACTCTTCCTATTGAGATCAGTTCCTAATGGCATCCAAGCTGCTCCATGCTGCTCTAGTGATGCCAGACTTGAGTTAACTGATTGTTCAGGATCCTGTGACTGTATGAGGTGCAGGAATATTTTCCAGATCTTAGAGTAATTATGTAGCCAAGACATCCCAGTAATTTTCTTGGAAAAACCTTTTAGACTCATGAGAACTTGGGATAGATAAGAGCAATCCCCCAGATTCTGCCATGCACATCTTGGCCATGGCAAAAAAGTGAATTTTGCTGTCTGCGGCATCCCCAGGCAGGAACATTTTGAAGAGATGTTTGATACAGCCCTTTAAAACATTATATTTGCCCAGCAAGTTTGTTGGACTGAAAGAAGGAGCTTGCCAATGATCTCTGCTTATTTTTCTTTTTCATCTGGCCAGTGTTTCTGGCAAATCCTAAACCTTTGGGTCACTTTTAGAGAGGTGAGGTTGTGTGAGGAGAAGATGCCTCCAGCATGCAGGGTTCAGTGTAGATGGGACAGCTGGGATTAAGAAAGGTCTGTGGGGTTATGAGAGTCAGGTCTCCCCAGCATTGCAATGGTACTTTTTGGTTTCAGGAATGTTATACCAGATTAGATAAATCATGAGAGAAAAGTAGACATAGGAAGGAGTCTCCCTATTCCTCACTGTCTGCCTAGGGAAAAGATGGACTAGGTAGGAATTTGAACTTAGTGGGAACTTCTAGAAAAGAGTTGTTCCCAGTTGTCTGTCCAGACCTCTTGCATGCCCCTTGTCCTCAGAGCACTTGTGCCTGCACGCTCCACATGAAATGATTGCCTGTTCTTTATGGAAACACAGTTAGGTAGCCCTGCCTGGAGAGGACATTTTGGCTTTAATTTAATGGCAGCCGTTTGCTAGTTATTCATTTGGTTCTTTTTTATATAATTACATGTGTGTCGATATCTCTCTCTTTTTTTCTAGTTTTGCTCTTTTTTGTTTTTTCGTTTACTTTATTTTGCTTTTTTCTTTTTTCTGTTTTTTTTCCCCCTTTAGGTTTCAGAGAAATTATGTTGAATCCAATAAGCCTCCCTGGACATTCCAAACCTCTTAACCAAGGCATTTATGTTGAGGATGTCAGTGTTTATTTCAGCAAAGGACGTCATGGCTTTTAAAAACTCCTTAAAAGTCCCTGTTCTGATGTCAAGTTTATAGGCTGTGCCCTCAAAATGGTGGGAAGCAGTAAGCGTGGTCTGTATGGATTGAGGTCTCCTCCTAATAGGACTCTACAGCCCTGCCTGTACACACGTTAAAGCCAACTGAAACTGTGGTTTTCTGTCACCAGATAACAGGGTTGTTCTTTTCCTCCAATGGTCGCTGTGTTCGTTAAATATTCCTGCAAGGCACAACAGCAGCAATGAGAGCAAATAAAGAGAATTAAAACCCAGTTGAAAGGAGTCATCCTAATAACACAGTAAATAATTGTACTTTTGCTTTAAAATAAAACACAAAACAAAAAAAAAAAACCACAAACAACCAAGCCAACCAAACTGACATCTTTAGTCATGTCCTCCCTGCTTGGAGTTTTCCTTGTAAGCTTGTGTCTTCGCAACACCCAGTGAATGCTGCCATCACCTCTTTCGTGGCACCGCCATGGGAGGTCTCCCAGAGCGAGCCGAGGCGGGGAGCCTGGAAGACACTAAAGCAGAATGAAGACTTTTGGTAAGAACAAAGGCAGCCCCGCTCCCAGTTCTTGCACAGGAAATAATGTTGGAAGGAATGAGGATGGAAAGGAAAAAAAAAAAAGTATCTTACTTCTCTGACAGGAAGAGAGTGTGGTTATCTTTGAAGTGCACATATTCTAGGAGGCTTCTTTTGTTTGTCTGTCTGTCTGTGTGTGTTAGAGCGGCTCGTTGGATCTGACTATATCGTTGTCGTACTCTGGTCTCTCCCTGCTGCTTAAATGATGAGCTTTATCTGAGGAGTTGCCTGGACTTCCCGCATGGATGGAGAATCCATAGCGCAGGAGGGTCTGTGTCCTTGCCAGGACTAGAGCAGTAAGCAAAGTGGAAAAGCATATCAGACGCACGCAGGTCCCGTTGCTGGGCCTTTTCCAGCCCCCTTTAGCTCTCCCCTGTGTTCCCACCCCACTAGAGATTGATTGTAACCCAGAACCATCAGCTCAAGGCTGGCTGACTGAAGGAGAGGAAAAAAAGTAGTATTCTGTTGCTTCTTCTCTGGCAAAAACAGGAGTATCGATCCTGTTCTGGCCAATATTTGTATTCTCTCCCCGTCTCCTATCCCACTTTTGTCTTACTTCATCCAAAGCCTCTCAGATGGAAAAGTAAACCCTTTCATCCTGTCCTCAAGAGAAGCCAGCTGCCCTCGTGGCAACTTGCAGGGCTTGCCTTGGACTCTCTGGTTGTCATGTGTATGGGAAATACAGATTTGCTCACACATATCAGTGATAATCTATAAGCAAAGCAGATTTTCTCTCGAGGACAAAAAAATATTCCAAAAGCTTCAGGTGTGGCCAGATCCTTTTGAGAGGAATGTTGGACCAGGAGCTTGCTCACCAGCCACTCAGCTTTGCTTGCCTTCTTGGTGGCCCGAGATGACCTTATCACATCAGGGGTGTCTCTAAATCACCAGCCCTCAAGGGTCACTGCCACTGGAAAGAGTCACGGTCCCTCTCCACCAGAACTGGGCAGAAGCCTCAGAATGGATGTTCTGCTTCATCCTGCCTTTACAGGTGACCTGCATGAACCACCCTGGAGACTGCCGGGAGGTTTTATTATCAGCTGTCCCGTAGGGATATCCCTGGGAATATTCCATTCTCTTGCTTCTTCTCCTGGTTCTCCTGGTTTACCTGCATAAAAAGGTAAAGTGCAATAGAAGAGTACTGGAGAGATGGTGGCAGATTGCTTTAAGTTAATGGACATGCCTTAGGGGGGCGTCTGCATTAGTGCGAGGAGACCTGGCTCAGGTTGGATGGCTTCAGAAACCATGACCAAATCTCCCAACAACGTTTCCTGCCCGCATCGGAGCTGGAAATGCCAGAGGTGCACTGCCAGAGAGGACCTGCGGCCGCGTGCCATTGACACCTCAATTCTGCAGATTCACAGAGTGAGGAGGAGCTTCGCCGAGCGTGTGAATCACTGGGTGCTTGTCCGAACTGAATTCCCCCATCTCCTGGAAGTCGCCCACCTGACCTGGGGATGTCTTGTCCGTCTGAACTGTCTCCTCTCCCTAGCACTGTTCAGGGGACTCTGCTCTCAACTGTGTGTATCAGTCGTAGAGATGCATCTGTGGGCCTGGACCAGAAGCCTATATCCAAACACCCTAGCAGAGGAAGGGTTGAATTTTGCAGCTCAGGTCCATCTCTGCTTAGAAGAAATCCTCCGGACCGTACAAAATAATTAAAAGCAGTTCTCCCCACTGTGATCGATGTCTCAATTTGTTTAACACCAATTAAAGTCTCTGGTTCCTCACTGCTGAAAACAAAAGCCAGTCGTGGCTGTTTGCGATTGGTGGCTTTAAGTAGCAAGTCTAAGGATGTTTCTTTTTTAAATTTTATTTTATTTTTAATTATTGTAAATCATTACCTCATTTTCTGTCAATGAGATTCCTCCATCTTTGAGCATTCTTATCTTGCCATAACTATCATCCTGTGCTAATGGGAAATGGGACGGTCCCTTTTCACAGAGACTATAGGGGTGTTCAATGTCTAGTTTCTTAATAAACACTTTATTTTCTAACGAAACAGCTGCACCAGGCCTCTTCTTTGAAGACAAAATAAATAAATATTCAGAATGACATGTCCTATAGTCTACTTCTTCATGAGATGGTCCATGTGTGGGGAATTTGGTTTGTTTTCTTCTTTGGCGGGTGTGGAGGGTGGGATTTACAGTTGTGATGGGAACACTGCTCAGGTGGAGCTCTTGTTTCTGTCACTCTCATCAGGCACAAAGATGTTTTCTTGCCTGAGAGCTTAGCTGCTAATGATCACAGTTGACAGCCTCTTGGTTTTTGTAGCATAAAATGGTCATATTCTCAGGGACAAGCTGGTACTGCAGGAGATGGTGTCAGGATTTGCCAAGACAAGTTTTTATAGTTAGTTGAAAAAGTTTTATTAGAAACCTTATCTCTCAGGGAGCTTGACAGTAAAAGATTGTTCTGGCTGCAGTGCTTTTGCTTCAGGATGTGCTGTTGCTTCAGGTCTCCTTGCTTGGCTGTGCAAATTGATCACGTGTTGGGTGTTGGATTGTTGTCCCCTCCTCAGGAACAATTGACCTCATGTTGAGCTACCAAGGATGTATTTGGTGTAGAGGGAGCGGGGTACAGGTGAGCGCTGTGCTCAGGTTCCTCGTTAGGAGTTCATGTCCAGGTGGTTGGATGCTCCAGAAGGAGAGAGGAACCATTCTGCAGCATGTGGTACTTGTCATGAGGGTGTGTCTTAGTGGTTGTGTCTTAGAATTGTTAACAGGAGGTGTCACTGATGTAACCAAAAGCTGCTGTGCCAGCCTGCAGGTGACTGTGGGCATGAGGCCGGGGGTGTGTTTGAGCACATATTGGTGGATGGTGCTGGAACCCTCTTAGGAAACCTGGTGAGAGTTTTGATGAGCAAATTAAAAACATGTTTTCCAGCATCCTTCTGTTCCTGTAACTTCCTGGCATGACTTTCAAGCAAACGTCTCAAAATGATGCTGTGGGTGAATTTCCGCATGACCTTCCCTTCTAATGAGTGTGTCTCTAGGAGTGATGGGCTGCTGTGGTTCACAGGATTAGGTGATGCCTGAGACCTTAACCTTTCCAGGAATGTCTGCAGTGCCTCAGACAGATGGTTGTCTCCTGACATAACCTTACCCAAGGGATGAGCAGCTGAGCTGCATTGGATTCCATCCCTGTTTCCTTTTCCATTCTGAGGTGTGGGAAACAAACATGGGGTTTGGAAGCTCTGTCTTTTCTCCCCCACTACTGCAGGGTCTGTTTTCTGAGGTGTGAGCCCAGAAGCATTGCAAACATTGAAACATTGCAGTGGTTGATTAGCCAGTTACTCAGGCTGCTTGTATGGTCAGCTTTGGTTCACCTTGCTTTGTGTTTCTGGGCAACTGACTCCTTACGTATGAATTCCCACAATATTTTTGATGCTGTCAGTTCAAAAGGAGCTGGTTTAACTACAGGCTCTGACAGGCATTGCATAGGGGTTGAGCACTTGTTTCTTCTTGTTCCTGCTTCTTGGTTGTCTCCGTTGCCTGATGTACCCATGTGAAGGCTCCATGCTTTTCATGACAGCTGGCCCGTGAGTTGATAATGCTGTGCTGCTCTCCTTCCCCACTCTGGCTTCAATGACTCTTGGGCTGATGACAGAGCTGTTACTGAAGGAGCTCGGTATGCTGGTTTGACAGAGTGCAGGCAGTGGAGCTCTAGCAGGAGTGATCAGCTCCTCCTGAACATCACAACCCTGCCTCCTCAGGTCCTGTAGAGTGTGGAGCCTGGGTGTGAATAAGCAGAGAAACAAAGTTTTGGTTCACTGTACTTGGACTCTAAAAAGATGGAGTCATGTTTCTTTTAGCTCCTGCTTGGAGGGAGCTCGATGGGCACAATGTGTTTCTGGCGCTGTAGCTCTCTCCAGGGTGGAATCAGTGTGGGGGACCTTGGGCTCAGCCTTGCTGCAGGGCAGTGTCTGGTGTGTGGGAGGCTGTAGGTCATGATCAGGGTGTATTGAGTCTCCACAGCTGCTTACCCACATTGCACCGAGTCCTGGTGTTCTTTGCTGCTCTTTTGTTTATTTAGAAATGCTTTTGAGGAGTCACGCCTTGTCTCCCAAGAGGCTTGAGCTTGTTTGAAGGTGGTGGTTTGGTGTTTTTTTCTACCACCAGGTCTTTGTTCTTTCCCTGTGTCTGTGTCCTGCTGTCCAGGGAATTCCTGGGAGCTGTGGGGAGTCAGAGGCTGCTTCTGCTGATTCAGCAAACTGCAGCAGTTCATCACTGCTCTGCTCTGATTTGTACCCAGAACAAGCTGCGGATCCTCAGGGTTAAGCCTGGCATTAGCAGAGGATAAAGAGGCCTAGACACAGTAGTAAAGCTAAAAACTGTGGGTTTGGAGGAGCAGCAGTGAGAAGAGAGCACACAAGAAATCAATGCTGGGTGATTTCATTTTTTTTCTTAACATTTGGAAGCACTTCAGGTGCTGTTTGTGCAATGAGCCAAGGAGTCCTTATTAACCACGTATTTACCAGTGCCTGCAGAGCCCAAGCAGTTGGAAGAAAATTTAACAAACTGTAGGGAAGTGCATACAGCTGCTCTGAAGGTGTGGGTGTAGTTTGGTAGGAGACCTGCCCACTCACAGCTGGAAAAGGTGCTTTACCTGGTAAAGGGATGATGTATCTTCTGTCCTGGTGCATTTTGCTTCGCCTGTATCTTTCGTGGCTTCTCCAGTGTTGTCCCCACTACTTTCCTTATGACAGGCAGGCTCCTTGGTGGTGCCAGCGTGTGGTCTGGTGCCACAGAACTAGAATAAATCCCAACCCACACACCAGTAAATAACTGCAGGAGGATTCCTTCGCAAAGAGAAGATGATAGTTTCTCCAGCAGTAAAGCAGAGTGCAACTGCAAGACAACTACATTTGAATTTTGGTATTATTTTGAACTTGTGAGTGTAACTGCTGACTAATCAGCAGGAATAAATTTTGGTTGCTCTACACAGAGTGGAGGGATTTGTTCTAAGCGCTGGTTAAATGATTTGCTCTGCTGTTAGTGACTCATTTGTGATCTGTGCCTGATTCCTGCAGAGAAGCTGATTTTCTGTAAGCATTTGTTTATTATTTCAGAGTGTTTGGCCTTTTTCCTCCAAGGTTTTGCTTCAAATATTCATGTTGTGTGATGGGTGCTGGTTTTGCTCTCAGGTTGGGTGCGTGAATGTTTCAGACAGGCAGTCAGAAATGTCACATGCAAAGATGCCCTTCAATCATCTGTTATTTGGGGTTGTCCCTAACCCCATGTTTCTTTTTCATATGTTGGGGTTAATACCATCCCAACAGTCTTTCTGCAGGCAAGAAAAACTGTCATTGCCTGGGCCTTTGGAGCAGTTAAGAGCTTGTTTTCAGAGAAATCAGCTTTTCTGGCTTGAGTCTGAATTCTGGGAGCAGCCTGTGTCTGACCTGTGTGTGGGTTTCCATCCACTGATGGCAGAGCAGCCACTGCTGGAGGTCAGGCTCATTCATGAGGAGTCAGACTGGAGCTGCATTAGGCTCGGTAAACTGCCAGGATGTCTGAATAAACTGATTGTGGCCAGGTCATCATTATCTTAACTGAGTCAGGGATGTGTCCAGGCTGTTTATTAAGATAATTGGGAGAGGGAGGGAGGGATGCTTGCAGTCCATGGATAAGGCTGGTGGGGTGGTGGAGTACATTGCAACACCTGATACAAGAGAGAAGGAGCTCCTGGTCTTGCAAGGTGATGTATCCAAGGCCTGGTCCTGCCAGGATTCAGTCCCTGGTGCCACTATCAGGCATGCATGGTGACATCATGCTAATGCACAATTCAGACATCACTGATGTGAGCTCGTCTTGCTGGGATAGAGAGTCATACCTCTGCTCAGGTTTCCTCTTGAGGCCTTGTTGCCTGGCAATTTTGGAGATATTCTGGATCAACAGAGCATTTTGGGTTTGCTGTATTTGTCAGGCAATAATTTGGGGATGATAAGAGCAGTTGTGCACGGTCACTTCTTCCTTGATAGTGCCTGGTCCAGCCCTCTGTAGGCTCCTGAAGGTGGCTGCGGGTTTGCTTTGTGTTTCCTGAGACACATTTGTTTATCGGGTGGTCCCAGAGGGTTTGGAAGTTCAAGTGTTGAAGCTCCAGTCACATGCTCAGCACTGCTGGAACAACTCCAGAGGTACAAGTCCCCCAAAGCCACCACATCTCACCATGCACAGACGTTGCAGGCGACTCACTTAAAGACAGGTAAGTGTCATTTTTCTCCTTCTAGGGAGCTGTTGTGTGTAATGTGCTGGATTCAGACCTCTAGCAGGAATTATTTTGATGGATTTACTCTAAATGCATCAGTGATAACTGGCTGCATTAGACAGTATCAGTGGGAAACTGTCAGTCCCTGCTCAGGAGAAAGCAGGGGCTCTTTGGCTGGAAATGCTGCAGATCTGGCACTGTGTGGGAGTGGAAAACCAGAAGAGCCAAGTGCTGCTGGAGACCGGGGTTAACGCCCACGGCTGCTCCTGTTTGACCACCCGGGTCAGGTCTGGCGACGGGAGGATGCAGCCGGGATGCCAGCAGGTATGGCAGAGCCGTGGGAGGTGTTTGGCCTAGCTGCTGACTCCTTTAGAAAACTTGAGAGCACAGAACTGCAAGGGTGGCTACTTGATGATAGTGCCAGTCTCTCATTTTCATTAGCAATCAGCAAAAAAAAAGGCTGTGGTGTGCCTTAACCCTCCTGCCCGTGGCCAGCAGCGCATCCAACACAGAGAGAATGCCTTTTTTGCAGCCATCTGACACGCTTGCCACTCTGTCCCAGCAGAAGATCTTATAGCCATGGCTTCAGAAGGTAACAAAATCCCTGACAGTGTATCTTGGATGAAAGTATCATCCTGTGAGTAGACTGAGCTCAGTTTAATCCTGTTAACCTCAGAGGGGGCTCTTGGGAGTTGGGTAACGTTCTCTGTAGGTCCTTAAGCTTCTCTGCATGGCTGTAATGTGTGAAGCATCTCATGTTGTGCCAAACATTCTACCCTGGACTCAGCAGTGCTGGCAGGAACCTCAAAAAAAAAAAAAAAGGGGCAGAATGATATCAATAGCAGTCTAATAAGGGAAGGTGAATGTCTCACCAAATGGTTATGTCTCACCAAAAAGACAGAGTCATCCGTAGAAAACAAAGAAGACTCTTGAGCATAAAAGATATTGGCAGGTACACCCAAATAGGTAAAGATCGACAATGTCCCTTTTAAAGATGACTTCTAAGACTCCAAAGAGCAAGGAAATGTGGTGATCATGAGCTGTAGATACAGCACAGACTGAAACCTGGCTCTTTGGTCCAAAAGGGCCACCGAAATCAAAGGGCTGTGCAGGAATCTATTTGGATGGTGCCTTGAAGGGCTGGTTCAACCCTTTGGGGCATGTCTGTGCCCTTAGTTTATAGCACTGTGATGCTCACTTTGCCATCCACCTGGGCTGTTGGTGGCCAGCACAGGGAGGGAGGCACCCCACAGCTTGCTGGACACAAGCCACAGAGGACTCCAAGCCCTCCCTGTCTGAGACCTCTCCACCTCTCATTTCCCTGTGCTCCTGTCTGAGTAAGAATAGGCCCTCACTGGTTGGAGCTTTCACCAGATCTTACCCAGCCCCATGCTTAGGTTCCTGAACAAGAAGCCAGAGGATGGTCATCTCTTCGGTTGGAAAGGAAATGCCTTTGGCATAGCATCCTTGGAATTGTCCAAAGTGGTGTCCTTGTCTGGTGCAGTAAGTAGATGCTCGCTGATCGTGGTGCAGGGGGGTGTGGGTGTTTGTGTTTGCACGCGCAGCAGGAATCAGATACTCATGATGGAAATGTGGTGTTGGGTTTCCAAGGGAAGAAACACGTTCATTAAACGTGATGCACAGCCCAAGGCAGAGGACTGGAGGTCAGGATGGTAAAACCTTCAGGGGATGAGGCTGTGACATGGAGGTAAGTTTTTGCTGCAGTTTCCCCATCTGCAGTTCTGCATAAGTGATTTAAGTGCCCCACGGTGCACTGACGGTGTCCATGCACTGATACTGCCAGTGATGGATGAGAACAGGCTGGCTCTGAGCTGGGTGTGATTCCAGACAGCAGCTCTGGAGACCCTCAGCAGCACATCCCTGTGTCCTAGAGACTGAGTTGGGGTCTCTTGCAGAGCTCAGCTGCAAGCTCGGAGCAGCTGCTTGAGTTTGGGAAGAAGCAGGGAGCCACAAGGGTCCTTTCCCAAGGGACATCCAGTCCCAAGTGCAGCCAGCACACATGCTGCGCCCTGCTCCCTGAAAACCCCCTGAAAAAAAAGACTCTTTGTTCTAGGAGATAGAGATTATATATATTTTAAGGGCCCATGAATCATTCATAGCCCAAAGATAAAACTGAGCATCAGAGCCAAGGAAAGGATGAGGCTCTGAGGCAAAGCGAGGAGCCTTCCATTATGTATTGTGCTCAAACTTGACCTGGCAGTACCTCCTTGAAATCTTGCCTTTGCTTTGGGAAGCCCTCTTTTTCTCATAAAAACCTGAACTACTCACCTACTTTCAGTAGATAATTGTAGGAAGAGCATAATCAACTGCTTCCCTTGTTGTGCAGCTTGATGGTTGGGTTCTGAAGAGCTAAAGTGTATGTCCTGGTGAGCATGTGAGAGCACCACGGGGCTGTCAGGAGAAGTGTGGACATGTTGGCTTGGAAGGAGGATGAAAGAGTCCTAGGGATGCTATGGGATCTAACCAGGGTTTAAGGATTAGCACTTAGTCTGGCAAACAGTGGCAGGTGGGGATTACTGAATGGTTTGGGAAGGGAGGCTGGGTGTTTTCTGACTGACCCAAGCACTTCCAGGCTCGGTGTGGCACAAGCCAGCTGTGAATAAGGGCTCCTGCTTGCTTGTGGTCACTTGGTGGTCAGCATGAAATGAGTTTGTGGGTGTGAGCCTCGTGCCTGGCAGGCAGATGTCCTTAGCTCGGAAAATGTCCATAGTTTCTTGGATGGAAGCAAATGCCAGTGATTAAATCCAGAGTGTGGCTGCATGACACTGATTTGTGGTGTCCTGACCTCTTGGCAAAAAGAAATAGTCAACACAACCTGTCTGGATAGCAGCAGAACTCACAGCCAAAAGAGTGGAAAGGGAGGAGAAGGGACTGGTTGTTTGGTTTATTTTCTTTGTGCTTTGCTGTTGTTTGTTTGATTCTGTAATCTAAGAAGAAGGGCTGGAAGTTGAGCTTTCAATTTATAACACCATGGTTTTGTTTCCTATATCAGTTGTATTACAGTAAAAATTCATGTTCTTCTTGTCCTGATTAAATGGCAAAATGTTGTACCACAGCAGCAGGAAACTCTCATGTTGCTTTGCTATTTCCTTTTTAATTACTGTCACCAATTCATTGGGAAGAGTAATCTTATTGCTCAGGGCTGGAGTCACCTTCCCTTTCCATCGCTATACAGCCCCAGGGCTTGTAAAATGCACTTTTGGCAGTAAGGTGAAATAAAGAGAATTTCATTTATTTGCTGCCCTTCATTTGTGCCAGCACAAGAGCTTGTGAGGCCACAGTCCAGCCTGGGTGTCTGGTATGGTCCAAATTAAAAATAACCCCACTTCCAACTCTGCTCACTCAAAAGTTATTTTTCACCCAGAACCGTTCAGGTCACTGCTTTGCCAAACAGCAGTGACAGAACAAGGGAGAGGGTGACCGGTGGTAGGGTGGGGTGACAGGCACCCCACAAGGTCAGGTAAGTGGCCAAATCAGAGCATCAGGGCTGGCAGCTGAGAGTTTGCAACAAGCAAACACCCTGGCATGCAAGACGTCTGCTGCAAAAACTGGGAGAGAAATGATTTGGAAACATGTACTCTTTCTAAAGCTTTTATTTTTTAATAGAGAAAACCTTTCAGGCCCCTTTTTAATTCATAATAAAGAGCAGGTTGAAAAGAAGGGGAGGGCAAATGAAGACAGTGAAGCTTGCTAACTTCCTTTAAAGTTGGAAGGTCACCTTTAAAAATGGATGAATGCAGCATTTGGAGGAAGCTCCAAGGCAGCAGGCCTGGGGTTCAGCACTAGAATAGGAGGCAGAACAAAGATGAAAAGAAGAATCCAGTTGGGATCTAGGAATAGCTGCAGAGCTGCAAATCCCCGTGGTGGACTTGGGTGGAGGCGGTGTTGCAGGGAGCTTCTCTGCCCGCTCTCGGAAAGCTGCGGTTGTGCGTGGTGATGTGCTGGGGAAAGTTAAATTTGGAGCTGGATAGCCAGCTGGACTGCACAGGGGCACATGGACGGGTGCTAGCACTGTGGGAGTGAGCTGGGATCTTGGATAAAATTAAAGCATTGCCTGCCCATTTGCATTCAGGGAGGCTGGGTAGCTCTACAGTTGTCTTTCCTGGTTTGGCTGTGTCCCTGCTGACTTTTCCCCTTTCCTGGGACTCTTCACGGAGTGGAAAAAGGGTGATCACAGCATGAGTGCTGGTGATGACTTGCTGGTTCCCAGTGCCAGCCCTTCCCACCTTTGGCTGACACAGCCTGGGAGCTGCCTGGTGGGAGCAGGAGGAGCGGGGACTGCAGCGAGTGACCCTGGCGTTGGTCTCACCTGTGTTTGCCCTGGGCAGAAATTCCCTGTGCCAGGGGAACAGTTCTTAGGATTCACCTAAGACCTGAACACATTTCATATTTAAGCAACTGCCTGTCTTTCCCTCTGAGCCAAGACGCAGGGGCATCAGACACATGCTATCTATTGCTTATTAAGTGGTTTAACAAGCCCAGCTAATTACAATGTACTCAAGGATTTTGTAGCTTATGAAAGCAGTTCCTGTTTGTTTGTGTCAGTGCTTTAATACATTAATACACCAATTAAACCTCGGGAGGTGTGCGTGCTCACACAGCTGAACATACGGGGAGGCATGTTGATGGTTTTCATGTCAGCCGGGGCGTCTCTGGCTGTTACAGCTCCAGCTCTGAAGGGATGCTTGTGGTTTTGCACTCAGCCTTGTCACTGGAGGGACATGCATCCCCTACATAAAAACATTGTTCTCCCTGCCCAGAAATATGTTGTTTTACAAGACTCAGGCAGACATAGGCACTCTGTCGTTAAGGTTTCCTTCCATCAGACAGGCCTGGGAGGGTTTCTCGGTCTTTCTTTCCTTCTCAGTGCTGATGATACAGGCAATTTGTGCCTGAAAGTGTTGTCTTCTCTGCCTCAATTAGTCCCTCGGGGTCAGCAGTGGGAGCTGCTGTCTGTGACACACGCATTTGTTTGCAAAGGGCTGAGCATATTCATTAAGCCACACGGTAACGAGCAATAATCAGTGCACAAGGCACCCAGCGTGAGCCAGGGATGGGGCTGGAGCAGGCAGTGAGGGTCAGAGGTAAAAGCCTCCTCAGTGCACTCACAGCTCAATGAAAAGAAAGCAACCGTGGGGGGAGGAGAAGGAGAAATGACAGATTAAAGGAAATTGAGCAACTGTAATAAATACACTTGAAATTGAAGTGATTATATTCCCTGCGGAGCTGAAGTGCTGAGGAGGTTCTGCAGAAAGGGCAGCCACACAAAACCAGTGGCCTTTCGGAGAGCAGGCTTACAGGGAATATGAAATGAGTGGAAGAAAGCTGGCCAGGCTTTACTGCAGGTCTTTCAGACGCAGTTGGGAAGGCTGCCCTAAACATTCAGTCTAGTAAAAATAGAGATTATAAAAGGCAGGGTGACGGGACTGATGTACACTGGGCTGGCTAAGCAAGAGGCTGAGACCATAATGGGGCACTGCTGAAGTATCACAACGAAAGGAGAGGGGAGGAAGAAGAATGCAGGAGGAAACAAAGGGATGGGAAGCAGCAGCCATACAGATGCTGAGGGTGTATTTCAGGCAGGAAAGTCCTTTTGCATTTAAGCATCTCAGAGACAACAAAACTGGCCTCACATCAAGGACGGGTTTGGGGTTTTGAGGAAAACAGTGAGCTGGTTCGGGGGATTATGGAGGAGAAGGTGTTTATCTTGAGGGGGATATATGGAGAACTTACACTGATGACAGAACAACAGCCAGCCCTAATCAGTGATAAGAGGAGAGAAGGGTTATTAAATATTTTTCATCTGCCAAAATTGCATCCAGCTTCATGGAGGACAAAGAGTTCATGTCAGTGACCAGCTGTTCAAGGGCATGGGACCAGGTGAGCAGCCTCTGCAGATGGGGAGCACACCCTGAGGGCATGCACACGACTTGCCAAGCTGTTTGCTGACATTTTAATTTGCCTGTTTAAAATTGGGCATATGGATGAGAGTGGGAAAGTGGTGGCTATAATGGGGACAAGAGACAGACCAGTGTGTTTGCTCTGGGAAATTCTTGGGAATCTTCTTAAACTTTAAAGGATGTTGTGGGAGAACACCTGGAAAACAATTCTCTGTGAAGGCCAAAGTAACGTGGCTTGAAGCAGTGGGAGGTCACACTCAAGCTGTTGGCACTTCCTGAGGAGCTCACTGCCACTGTATCTGAAGGAAATTCAGTGGATAGAGTACACTGAGATATTCCACAAGTGTGTGACAAGGACCAGCATCTGAAATTAATGACCAGGGGTAAAAGCATTGACAAATGCATTGACAAAACAAGAGCCTGTTTAGAAATCTGCCCTAAGAGCAAGAGACAGAAAAGAGTTGTTGCTGAAAGTGTTTCCAATTGGAAACAGGTTGAAAGTGATGTGTCCTGGAAGTCATTCCTAATCACCTGTGTTTTTCTTGATGTCTGCTAATGATCTGGGAGGAAATGCTGAAGGCAGGAACCAGAGTTCTCCCTGCTGTAGCATCATGGACTGAGGGATTTTTTACCTATGCTGACTATGGCCAAGGTCCCAAACACACCCAGAGCCTCTCCTGATTTGGGATGTGTTTGAGACAGGAATCCCTAGAGAGAGAAGAGAAGCAGAGAGAGAGAGAGACTGCAATTTATGCCACAGACAAACAGCACTATCCATTAAGAAAGGATAAATGAAGCAAAGTGGACAGCGTAGGAATTTTTTGTTCATTGAACCCCTTCCAGAAATGAAGATGTGATTTTTAACAGCTCGGCAATTATTCATTCCTTCATTATTTTTTATATTTTTCTTCTCTCTCTGCAATTCCAGTTTCTAGTCTGGAGACCTCAGCTTACTTGATATGAGCTCTGTTTGCAGGAGAATTGCAGTCTGGCTGTGTAAATGCAAGAAGTCTGAGTGAAGTTTTGAACTCTGGGTGCTCATATGCACTCAGATATTGATCTGGGTAGGTTTTCCCACTACCTGCTTGAAAAATCTGTACCCTGGGAAAAGGTTAAGAGACTTGATTTAAACTCTGATTGATAAAGGAAAGACTTCAAGGTGACCTTTTCAATACAAGCTGAATTTGGGGTCACTTTCCAAACTCAGATTGCAATAAGGAAACAGGATTTGCAGGGAGATTGATGGATTGGATTAGTACACACTGGCCTCTCATTTTGCTATGTTACCATCCCAATATTTGGTGCTGGCCCTCCAATTAAAGCAGTTCAGGAAAGCAACATATATAGTCTTGTTCAAGGTATTTTCAGATGAAAAGAGACCTGTCCTAGGCTAGTGAGGAGAAACAACTAAAGGTATTGAAGATCCTTCCACCATTTTAGCCCTCTCAGTGCTCTGCAGCATCACTCACATATATTCATCTTCAAATCGCCGTTGCCAGCTTTGGGAGGTTCTTTTTATGCCTCTGCATCCTCAGGTAATTGCAAAACAATATTACCCTTTCCCACCTTCCTCAGCAGCCTTGCTGATTTTGGTCCTTTCCACTAGCAGTATGTTCTTGCTGTAAAACTTCAGAATACACATTTAAATTTAGGCTGTTAAGCCATATATGATATATATATGAAGTGTATATATATAATATCTTGGTTTTGTAGCTGAAAATCCTCATAGGTTGCCTTGCCCATGTGCCTGGAATACCAGCTTAACAGTCATCCAGTCTTCAGAGTTCAGTTAAAGCCAAACATGCACCTTTTCACCATCTGCAATTAATCATGGCTTCTGAGGCTATCAGCACTGCAGAATGTTTTCTTGAGTCTCACCAGGGCCTTTGAGAAGAATTAACTGGGTATATTTCCTCTGGTGCAGACACTGATGTTTGGCCACAGGAGAAAACTGTAGGATTCTTTTTTCTTCCCCTCTTGTGCTCACTGAAATTTGTGCTGGATTTTGTGAAAATTCACCCCAACCATCTGGTTCATAATGGTGTGAGACGTTGCTGAAGGATGACAGACAGACAAATGGACAAATAGATATTGTTTTATCACCCCGTGTTCTCCCCATGCTGGGAGTGTCAGAGACAATAACCCAAGATGGATTCTCACTTATAACCACAATAAGGGCAGGAGGCAGCAGGGGTACAGTGGAGCAGCTCCACCAGGGAAGGATGCTCTAACAAGAGCATGTGGTGCCTTAAACAGTGCTGACCTCCTGGTGATGAGGGATTCTCAAAGCCTAACCCGAGACCTTTTTCTGGTTCACCTGTGACTCCTCAAAGAGATTTCTGCTGAGGAGAGGAAGGTGGTGCTGGCTGGACAGTGCCTCGGAAACAAGTTGGATCCCACTGTGAAACAGCTCTGGAATCAGTGCACGGCTGAGTCGCTGCCTTTCAGGGATCCTCTTGTGCAGGATGGGCCCAGGGTGCTGCTGGGCTCCTTTCTCTCATCTACCCCCCCTGCTCTTACCCCCCGCTTTTTTTTTTTTCTACAAGGACGAGAACCTTGAAGGAAAAGTGGATTTCTCTTGGCGTGCAGCCTCACAGGAGCACCAGCACAAAATGCATTCCTGCTTGTGACTCAGGCACAGGCCAGAGGAGCACAATCATGCACAGACCTGGAGGATTAAATGAGGACCAGCTGCTCTCCCTATCGGATTAGTAATTCCTCTGTATGATGCTCCTCCTCTTGATCCCTCTCTGCATAATTTGCTGCCTTTTAACAATAGCCTAAATCACCCAAACCACAGTAATTTTAGAGCCCAGCAGGCAGAGCTGTCTCACATTACTCCTCCTTCAGGGGTTTCCTTCTGCAGGAGGAGTTGGCGAGATGGAGAGAGAGATGTGCAGACAGAACAAGCAGGGAGAGAGCCAAGGAAACCTCAGGCAGGAACAAAGACAGAGCAAGGCCCATCGGGGTGTTGGGAAAATGTGAATCTGAGGGAACACCTCATCAAGCCATAGACCTAAGAACACCTCCCTTGTCAGTCCTGTGAGAAAGGGAGTCGGGGGAGGTGGGAAGGAAGGCAAGAGATGGAAATTGGGCAAATTAGAGAGAGACTTTCTAACGAAATCATAACTTGAGCCTGAGATCTGTCTTTCAACACCTCATGGTTTTGCTCCATGTGGCCTCACTTCTGGAATTTTCTTGTTCCATGGGTTTGGCTGCATTAGCCACTTGTTTAATGACCACCAAGCAAAGTTGTTGGTGGGAAAATGACTGGGCATGGGGCAAGAAATTATATTACTGCCTGGACTCCACAGGGGAAAAAAAATGGAAAAAGAAAAGCAGATGATGCTCTGGGTTTTTTTCAAAATTGTTCTTTTCCTTTGTGATAATGGTGAGGATGGCAACAATCAGAAGCACTTCCGACCTGCCTGGAGCTCTAGCTGGAAAATGTAGAACACGAGGCCCTTTCACCAAATTTTCTGCTTTGAGACAGTCCAGGAATTCTGTCACAACAGATTTTTCTGGAAGTCTTTATGCACTTCCACATGTGGAGGAAACTGCACTTTGTCTAAAAATACTTCTTCATTTTGCACCCAAGTTTGGGGCCAGTTCTTGCTCTGGACTTTGCACTGGGAGTCACAGTTTTAGTACAGCATCTGAACCACTTCCAAACCATACCTCTTTCTTTAGTGCCACCCTTCTAATAGTCACATATTTTCCAGAACATATTCAATATATCTGGAATTTTTTAGCAATTAGGCTGTGGGCCAGATCCTTCGAATCGTGAATCAGGGCAGCAACTGAAGGACACTGAAACAGTAGTATCAAAACCCCCTAAATACTCAAAATTACAAGGAAAAGCTTAACTCTGTGCCCTGAGCCCTGTGCTGCAGTACCTGCATGGGTGTGCAAGCAGGCTGCAGCAATGGCACTGAGGTTGGTGGCTGGGATGGGGATGACAGCAGCAGGATCTGGCTGGAGAGGCCAGAAAGGGCAGTGGTTGACCATGGGATGTGTGTTGGGCAGAGACACATCCCGCTGTGGGGTCAGCACTGGCTGGGCTGAGCTCTCCTCGTACGTGCTGGAGGGAGCAGTGGTGGTGCCTGGCACACTTCTGTGTCTGCTTGGGGTGAAGTGGAATGCAGTCTAACCAAGGCTGTTGCAGAAATAGGGGAGATTTTCAGTGCTCCTCCCAAATTAAGGAGCATGAGGAAGAGCCAGCGCAGGGATGAGGGCTGGGAGAAAGGCTCGTGTGGCACGAGCCAGTTAAGCCAGGCCTGTGTGGCATCCGCCTGCTGGGACACTGCAGGGCTGCCAGAGGACAGCGAAGGCAAAAGCTCGGGCTGAGTTCAGTGCTGGTATAACTCCTTCCTACAAAGGACCCAGGAATTCATTTCTGGCCCTGCAGCAGCTCAGTCTGCACCAGGCACTGGAGTCTGCTCCCATCTTTGTGGTGGAGCCCTGGCTGGGGGAATGTGAGGCTCCCTGCTGAAAGCAGGTTCTGCCGGGCTCCTGGCCCTGCTGGAGCAGGCAGTCAGCTCCCAGGCTGGGGCAGTCCATAGCCCCGAGCCCCTGCGACTCGGGGAGGGAAGGTAAGCCTCTGTGTCCCTGCTGGGAGACATTCTCTGAGCTGCAAGGCTGCTGCTGGGACCCGGTCACTTCCCGCTTTCTTGTGATTATCCATCTTGGCAGTAGGATGCTGTTAAGTGTCTGATTACTGTGTTGTTAAAGACTTAAGCATGAAATCTGACTATCACGTGGTCCCTCGAGGGGCAGCCGATCCCCCTCCAACCCTCCACCAGTAATCCTTCCTTTCCCTCGGAAAAATAGTAAAGCAGAAAGACAAGTGGTATCTGTCTGCAGCAGCACTTTCCAATCGAGTGAAAACTAGCTGGAAAATCAAATCAGCCAGTAAGTTCCTGCAAAACACAACTCTATCTCGTTAAAATCTCCCCTTTTGAAGGGATGAGCTGAACAGCAATAGCTGCTGATGTAAAACAAACCGTTATGCATCCTATCTCCTCTCCAAGCCTTCCTCCCTGCAGACGCATGAGTCTGAGGGAGGCAGATGCTCTCTGAAGACTATTTTCCTCTGTTAAATAAATTCACTTTCAAATAATGTGTAATTAAATGTGTGGTATTGAATTAATGTTTTATTCTGAGTGCTTTGGCAGCAGGGGACCTAGAGGCCTGGCTGGTGGAAAGAAAACATGCTCACCAGAAAAACTCCCTTCTCCTCTCTCTTTCCCTTTTCCTCCCACCCTGCCAAGAATCCCAGTCCCTGTTTCCAAGAGCTGCTGGAGTGTATCAGTGAGCTGGTGAGGACGATGCTTTGTGGAAGATCCCTTTTGTGATATACTGTCATGGGGCTCTTGGGCACTTCACCCAGTGCAAACACCTCTGCAGCCCGCTCCTTTCCCCCTCTACCCTTGTCTTGATGGTCTTAGTCTTCATCCTCAGAGGATCCCAGCTGTCTGCTAATGCTTGTATACAAAAGGCAGAGCCTAAGTGTTCCCTCAGGATGTGAAGTTGGTGCTGGATGTCTAAGGAGACAGAAGCTACTGAAGCTGGAAAGGCAGTTTATCCTTCCAGCCTAGTGTCAGCCAGAAATTATTTGAGAAGGTGCAGACAGTGTTGGGAGTCACTGGATGGTTTTTAAGTGTTTTGCCTGGAGTGTCAGTAAGGTTTTGGTCCCATCAGCAGTGTTTTGTATTCCCCTGGGAGCCAGCTGAGGAGGAGTTGGCACATGCAGGGACATTCAAAAGCACAGGGTGAACCTGCCCCCAGGCTTTGTAGAGGTGACAATAGCAAAGGGCACAGGAGTGACTGTCTTAACCTGAGGGGACCTTGACATGAGTCTTGAGCACAAGCAGGTTGGGCAGAGGCAGAGACTGGGCTGGTGCACAGCTGGGAACCCATTTACAGCTGCGTGCTCCCTCACCCCAACCCCGGCGGCCACAGCGAGCCTTGGGAAAATCAGGTTTCTTTTAGTAAGTCTTCAAGGTCTCCATAGTAAAGGACATTTTAACCTTTGACCACAGCTCAGGTGAAGAGATTTACCTTGTTGGGTCAAGCAAAAGTCCTGTTGGTTTGAACTCTTACTTGAATAACTCCAGAAAGTCATAAATCTGCAGGAAGAGGAGGAGGTGGATGCTGCTGTGCAAGGCATGGATGTGCTGAGGGATTCTTTTATTTGCTGCTGTGGTCATTGTCAGCCTGGAGGGTGATGCTCAGGATCCTTCCTCTTGCTTTAACTCCTTTTGTTTGGATCTCCCCAGGATGACTTGGTTCTGCAGAATTATGCAGTGTTGTGCTTTCCAGCTGAGACTGCTCAGCACCCAGTAGCTGTGGCACATTTTGTACTGCTCTTTTCATAAAATAATTGTGAAGTGGTTTGTACTCAAATTTATGGGACTGAAATGGATGAGAAGGGCTTGAAGTTGGTTTTGTTTTTATAGGAATGTCAGATGGTTTAAGGTGAGAGAGAAATTTTTACTTAAAACAGTGATTGTGGAATGGTGCCGAGTGCATTCTAACTTTATTATTTTTCAGATTTTTTCCATGAAGAAAGTGAGAGTTTGCTTTGGTTTGGGTTTAAACTTTGCAGGTATGTCACACTGGGTAATGTCACCTGCTCCCAGGTGGTTTTCAGGGTGTGTTGGTGAGGGAGCCTGGCAGACTCTGGAGTTGCTTCTGATGAGTTGTTGGTTTAAAGGGTGCTTGTGCTTTGCCTTTCTGTCAGCTCTTTTACACACACACCACACACACACAAACTCCCTTTCCATTTCCCCTCAGCTCCAAGAGCACCGTACATGTGCATCGTTGTCAGTGGTTTCTCTGTGGCTGCTTTTGGAGCTGGAGCTGCAGCTCAGAGGGTGCTAATCCAGTCGCTCCATGCTGCAAATCACACCCCTCCGTGGAGCTTGAGGGCTGTTCTGCAGAATCTCTCCCTCGAATCAGGGCTGGCTGGAGTCAGCTGGAAGCTGGAAGGCAGCGCTTTGGGTCAGAGCTTCCTCTCCATCTGCTATGGCAGCTGCAAAAGCCAGAGGAGCTGGTCATGTCCTGATTGCCAGAGGTGTGCTCGGAAATGGTGGATGTCACGTATTTCCAAAGCATCAGAGATCTGTCATGCAGAGGTTGCTTCTCTCCTGTTTCCATGAGCTCAATTGCACTGAACTTTAGCTCCTGGTGTAGATTGGTATAACTGGATAATTTTTTTTAGCCGAGATTGTCCAGCTAAATGCGTCAAGGCCTGTTATTTTTTACCAAGGTCCATTTAGCAGCATGTAGTGCATTAGCTCTGGGTCTGCTGGGTCAGCTGAGCAATAAAGCCTCCTTCCCACCTGGGATCTGCACTCATGCCTTGTGCTGCTCCCAAGGAATGAAGCGGATGGTAAGAAAATGAAAAGAACTGCCGAAACATAGAATAGCTTTCTCTTAAGGTCTTTATGAAGGCGTATGATCGTTCTGAGCTGAATGATGGTTGCTCCACCAGGTTCCCAAAGATTCAGATATGCTGTACATAAATCTCTGTGATTTGTGTCAGAACTGCTTGGTGCTTATAATCATGACTTTTTGAGTCCAAGTCCTTGAAGGGTGCCTTACAGAGGAACTTGGCAGAGAACCAGTGTCTGGGCACCGTGCCGAGTTGCTGGAACGTGTACCTGGGCCCTTTCCCAGAGGTGGCTCATGTCACAGCTGGCAGAGAAGCCCCCAGAAGTGAAGGGCTACCTACTTGGAGTCCAGGCAGAGATAAGAAACAGCCTGTTCGTGTCTCCATTTTTTAAAATGATGTGGGGCTGATTCTCCCTTTGTTTACATGTACTTCACAGCAGTCCATGATTGAAATCAATATCCTCCATTGACTTTGATGGATTTGCACCAGGTGAGGAGGGAGACTCTGGCCCTGTGCAGCCTGCCCATGCGTTATCATCTCTCTCTAGGAGACAAATCTGTGAGAGAATGGCTTACCAGCCCCCCAGTGGCAGGGCTTTTTGATCTGGTCCTACCCGATGCACGCGCTCTGCTCTGATCAGGTACATCAGGTAACTCACCAGCACATTTGGTTCCCATACAGGCTGTGATTGACTGCCTGACATGAAAGGCTCCCTTACACGTCGTGGTGACAAGATTTCCAGTGTAAATTGTACGCTTTGTTTATTTGATTTTAATTGTGGCGGAGCAGCAGAGCTGTGCAGCATTTATTCACAAGAGTTACTTCAGCAGTGTCGAGGAAGAAATGAATGAATCACATTGACTAAGGGAGAACTTTGTTACCTTTTTGCAGACAACTTATGTAGAAAGAAAAGAGACAATTCTTTGGCATAAATTAGTTGTTACGGCAAATGACTCAGCCACTGCTGAAAAATGTCGTTGTTATCATTTATAAAGCGCTGTTGATGCAAATGAGACTTCAGAAGCTTATGAAAATTAAGGCCATATCTACAAAGGGCCCAGGATCAGACCCAAATCAGGATACCCTAGAAACAGATCTAAAATGAGTCAGTTTTAAAACAGGGCTTGAACAGCAAGTGGGGCAAAAAATAGAGAAGAAAAAGAGAGAAAAAATGCCATGATGTGAAAAAGCAAAGGGAGAGAGGAGCTGCTGATGGAGAAGTGCAGGAAAGGACCTGCCTTTAGGGAAAACAGGGTCACATGTGAGGGGGAGAAGAAAAATTTATAGAAAATTGATATTGGTCTTTTCTAGGCTAGAAGAGGAATCGTCTGATAAAGAGGATGGTGAAAGCAAAAGGGAATATGTCTATAATTTTGCTCTATTCCATCAGCAAACTACATGTTGTTTGTGAATTAATGGTCCAGGTTTAGGAAAACCACTAGAAATACAGCAAGACAGACTGCTTGCTGTTCGGGAGTTTGAAAGATGGACATGTGAGGAATTAATCGAAATTAATTAATTTAACAATTGAAATTGACCTGGTGTAAATGATCCAGCATTAGTAGTTTTGGATTTTGCTCTAACTTAAGTACTGGCACTGCTCATGGTTTACTCTGGAGTTTGATTTGTACATTTTCCTCCCTCTGTAGTCATCTGTGTCCAATCGTGTGCATCCAGATTTCAAGAGTATTAGCAAACCATGGTTTTAAAGATGGTGGTTGTGATGGGAATTTGAAATGCAGAATTTGCAGTGTCACTGAACCCATCTCTTCTTCGTCTGATGCCCAGGACTGATTTAGAAATGAGACAGTAATTGGAAAATTAGATTCATGAAATGTACTCATACAACTTCCCAATATCTGCTCACGTGATTGAAAAGTGGTGGTTATTCAAAACAAGGGGTTTTCACTGCAAACAGTCTATTACCAGCTCGATATGCTCTACCTGGGATTTGGGGGTTGAGCTGGGGTTTCTTTGCCTTGACCTTGGCCATAAAATAGAGAGATTCTGCAATATGAGGGTAAAAGATGGGAGAACAGTCATTGAATCAGTGATGTAAGTGGAAAAGTTCTGGTTTTCCAGGCTCTGTCACAAGGGCCAGTGCAGCAGTGACCCATCAGGGCATGGTAGATTGATGCACAAGAAAAGCAGAATTAATCTTATTCCCCCTCCTTCTTCCCTTGTATCTCATGGCTGTGTTGGGTTCACTAGCAAAGTAGAATGTGTTTGTGTTGAGAAGAACAGATGTGACCAAGGACCTGGTAGCAGTGACGGAGAGGAAGAAGTTTCTGATCTCAGACAGCCACTTTTCAGACTAAATTCACTTTAAGCACAGACCAAGTGGGCTGTCCTGCAAAAGGCTCAGAGGTGGTTAGGTCAAGATCCCTTTGCAGATCCAAAGCTGCCACCCTCCTGCCTTGGCACTTCCAGAGAAAAGGAAACTTTCTGCTTTGGAGGCCTTGTGTAAAAGTGGGTGCAGTCTCCCAGACTTAGTGTTGCTAATGCTCTAACTTACCCACGTTCTGCCATCACTGAGCTAAAGTCGTGGTCCATTTCGAACCAGCTGCAGGGCAGGTGCTTTCTGATGTGGTTAATGGGCTGTTCAGAACAACAGTGAAGGCGAAAGTTTGAAAACACCTTCTCTGTGTGTTAAATCTTGATGGACAAGAAAGAAGGCGAGGAATCTGCTCAACTTCTGTGTCATGAAGAAACATGGAGATCTCAAAACAAGGACTGGAAGATGTTTCATTGTAAAGTGGAATTACTTCAGTGTCAGGCACTCACATCCTTCCTGTAGGTACAGCCTGGCTTTGAATGAGTTTGCATCGTGCTGTCAATTCTGCTTATTTTCTTGTCAGGTCTTGCTGTGGCTTCTGCATAGGATCTTCTTATGAATTGTCTTGTTGTCTTGTTTTTATAAGTTAATGGTACATGGGGAGGAAAAAAATAAAAGGAGTGGTGCTTAGGGAGAGGCAGTTTGCGTACACCTTGTCTACAGGGCTGACTGCAACACAGCCGAGACGGATTAGCACAGCACTGCCTGCCTAAAACAAATAAACACCAGCTGTTTATCAGACAGGGCTCGGCTTCCTCCAGGAGGAGGTAAACAGATTTATGCAGATGAACCTCTGAGGTGCCCTTGCAGCACAGCATCTTTCATGGCTATTTGGCCTTCCTCGTGAGTTATGGCCGGGACAGGTGAGAGCAGAGGTGCGAGGTGAGCAGAGTAACACTGCCAGCCACACCGTGCCCCGGGGGTTTGTCACTGCTTTGTGGTTAAAGCCTGCATTTTATAGTGGGTTAGAATTAATCATGGTGCTGATCTCGCCGTGAAGGGAGAAATTTGATGTAAACTTCACTATGTTAGGCCTGTAGCATGTGAAAAAGCAATTTGTTATAACTCAGTTATTACTCCATTTGTGCCTAAAAATTTATGGCTATTTGAGATTGAGAGAAATTGTGATCAGCAAATGTACTTTTCTGATTCTACATTAAGATTGTCTGGTTGCTGTCAAACTACTTAACTTCATGACCCTTTTATTTTTATAACCACCCAAGTTTACTTTAAATCCAGCAGTGCTACACGAGTACACTGCTGCAAAAGGATTGCTTCTCCCTCAATTCAACTCTGTCTGCCACAATATCACATTTAATTCTTCATATAATTTTCCCCTGAAACTTCTCAGGTGACTCTAACAACTCGCTGTAAAATCTGGTCTCGAAGACAGATGGGATATTATTTTAATAATGTAGACATAATTACACTTTGGATGCCAGCTCTCAGAAATGTCTGATCATTTATTAAGATGTTGCTGTGAGGAAAAATTTGGAGCTGAAGATTTTGGGCAAGACCCTGGAGAGTTCAGAAAGAGAGGTTTGCCTCAGTTCTCATGGTGGTACTCATCAGGTGTAAAAATTCTTAAATAGTATTCTTGTTTTTTCTGAGACTGTTTCCCTTTTGACTTCATCTTACACCAAACAGGACAATCTGATTGCAATTGCTACATTTCTGAGTTTTTAAAAATGTCCTTGGGCTCCTCTTACTACAAGATCATTCCTCACAGCTTTCTTGGTTGCTGCTATTCAGGAGACCAAGAATGCAAGTACGTGTTTTGTCAATACAGTGAGACCAAGGTAGTGCAGTGATGAGTGCTATAGAAATGCTTGCCAAGACAAAGAGGATGAACCCCTTTTCCTCTACTCTATTAAGTAAATTGGTGCCATTTGAGCTTTTCTTATATTAGGACTTTCCTCACCCAAGTGCATCACTTTACATTTCAACACGTTATATCTCAGATTTCTCAAGGTACTCCTTAAACACTCAGCTAAACCAGGTGGAGCAGGCAAAGTCCACATGTGATTTGTTCTCCCTGGCTGTCACTGCGGGTTTGAAGCCAAAGTCATTTTGGATGTGCCTACCAACCTGTGCCTTAATGTTACTAATAATATTAATATCGGCAAGAAACAGTTTTCAGTCTATTGAACAATTAAGAAAGGTCAGTGGGAATTCCCAGAGAGGTGTCTTTCATTACAAGGCCCATTGCTTGTGCAATCTCGCAGCATCCGTCTTCCCAAGCATGCCGAGGGCCCAGAGATGGCAGTTCCATAAACCTGCCTCTGAGCTCCTAATTAAAAAGCTTAATTGCATGGAAGCCATTAGGATGCTTGTCTTCCACTGGACTTTTGATGCATTAAGTGGTGTTGTGGGGCACATGACCCCTCAGGGTGATTCGGGGCCTGCTCGGGTGCCTGGGTGGCAGGAGCTGGTGGCAGACTGTGATCCGTGTCAGTGATGTGTCCCTGCAGCCAGCCTGAAACCCACAGTTAGTCACGTCCACCTCCTCCATCTGCAGTGCCCCAAGGGAAATGCACCTAATCTAAGGGGTGCATACCTTTACAGCTCCTGTGGCACAAGGAGGAGATGGAAAAGGCTCAAAAGTGATCCAGTTTGTGAGCAAACAGATGCAGGATTGTGAACATCCCAGGGTGCTGGAAAGAGGGCACTGTCCCACGTAATGTCTCTGCTTGAGGAAACCTCTCACACATCAGCTTTTGCTCACTGAGCACTGGAGGAGAGTGCACAGCTCTCCACTGGCCTGCCATGACCATCAGGCTGGAGCTGGGAGTGGTCTGTGCTGCCACAGTTCTCAAGGGAGATGGAAATCTCCACTGAAGGACAGTTCATAGAGATAAAGTTTTGGATGCTGTGCCTCCAGAAAATGCTGTGGTGGCTGTGCATCTCTAACTGCTTCCGCAGTTCATCCCAGGCATTAAAAGTACCCTTTTTGTATTGCTGAGGAGTTGTAGGGATGCTGTAATGCCAGAGAGGTGCTTAGAGGTTTGGCAGCTGTGCCTTAGTGTTGTCCTCAGAAGAAAGCAAGTTCTCCCAGCCACCAGTGGCATTTAATCATGACACAGGGTCAGTGGATATCCCACAGACACTTACCTGCCCCTGTAGGTGCCTGGTATCTGGGCAGATTCAGCCCTTAGGAATGATCTATTAGCTGAGCAAACCAATTTTCATTGGCCTCTGTACCTCTGGTAAATTAAAAGCTACTGCTCTTCTGATTCTTCCTGAATCCTCGGTTGCTATTCTCTGTCAGTCCTGGCTGTCCTAAATGTCAGTGGAAAGGATCATTGAAACTAATGGGTTCAGTTCATCTGTCGTGCCAGTGATGGTATCCTGGGATGACCTTCTTTCTGAGGGAACAGTGGTGTAGGGGAAGGCTGCAGGGACAGGGTCCTGCTGTGGGGCAGTACTCAGCACTTCCAGCCAGCTCCTGCTAATGCCCTAAGGAGCATGGGGGTCACTGCTCCTCCTCCTCCTCCTGGGAATGCTTTGACTTGCCAAGCCTCAGCCTCAAAAAAATCTGTCGTGTTTGAGTTTAAACTAATCCCAGCTGAAATGCAAAACTCAACAGGACCTTCTAATTTCACCTGGCCTTTCATCGGAAGGATGTGACCTTTGCTACACCTCACAGGAGATGGATTATTTCCAGGATCATTCCAAAGAGATTCATGTCTTTGTAGCAGAATTTGCCCCCAAGGTTCCTCTCCCTGAGGACAAGCTTGCCATGAGCTTGTCATGAGAACTGATAAACCTCAAGTGCTTTCCTCGCAGATGTTTTGCATGAGACTAACTCCATCCCAGAGATGGCTGCCTTCTGTGGGTGGGTAAAAAGATCCCCGTAGATATTTCTGCGAAGTAATTTCAGTTCCCTTGCAGCTTGCAAGAAAATTGAATTAGTTGTTTTCCATTCCCTGAATTAACCCTGATTCATTCTTCCCTCAACCCTCTCCCTCTTCCTCCCCTCCCTCCAACAGATGTCCAGCATATTAAGAGGAGAGACATCGTTTTGAAGAGGGAGCTGGGAGAAGGTGCCTTTGGGAAGGTGTTCTTGGCCGAGTGTTACAACCTCAGCCCCACCAACGACAAAATGCTGGTGGCAGTGAAGGTAAATCCCAAGGGCGAACGGCAGAGAGCAGGGCAGGGGCTGGCCAGCAAAGCGAGACTGGATGAGCCTGTGTGGGAAAGGGAAGCAGGGGAGGGCTGGGGGCCACGGGTGGAGATTTATCTGATGCCGGAGATTGTGGTAAATCCACTTAGTCACACAAAGTTTCAGTGTTTCGCTTCAAGGTTGTCTGTTCCCACCAGTGCCAAAGCCTCCCTTCCTGCTGACAGGGGCAGCAGACAGACAGGGAGGAGAGGCTGGTCTGGAAGCCCCCGTGCAGCTGCAGAGGCACAGTGTGGATCCACCTCCCTCCACCAGGCACTGGGGCCCTGCTCCTTCTGGATTTTACCTTTTTGTCTAACACGCAGAAGCTGAAACATAAAAAGGCCTCAGCAAAAATGAGCAATGAAAGCTAAGCATGATGAGCCAATTTTCTGGGATCAATTTACTGCAAGATGGGCAAAGCAACTCGGCTTGGCTCCACTCAGCTCCTGCTTGCCTAGCCACAGGTTGCTCCTGTTTTGGGTATTTTAAGCCAACACGAGTTCAGCTTGGCTTGCTCTGTGCTGCTTGCATCCTTGTGATACTCCTCGTGGGAGCTGTGCCCCATCAGTGCGGCTCTGGGCAGAGGAGAATGCTCAGTGAGGAGCTGTGCTCTCCTCTCAAGTGGCACCAGTTGGCAGAGACACAGTTTAATCCCTTGGATTTAACCGATGCCTCCTAACTCCTTGGAACAAGGTCTGCGTTTGAACTGATGCTCTACAGGGAGAAAGGTTCCAGCACTCCCTCCGAAATGCTGGAGGCATCCAGTTACTTGTGACTTGTTCTAATCACTGGCAGCTCAAGCCTTTTTTTTGTTCAGCTCAGATGTCCCCTTTTGCTCCGGCAGGGAAGTGCAAGATTGCACCTTTCACCTCTGAGGCTGGTTAAAGCCGAGGACATGAAGACACCCACATGATTAATTGCTTGATTATAGGGCCGGTACCTGCCTGTCAGTGTCAGCCATCCCTCAGCAAGCCTGGCTCCCCAGTCTCTTCTGAGTTTCATTTGCACGTAGGCAGAAACAGCATCCGAACTTGTTTCTGTTAATTGCTACTATGAGCTTACATCTCCAGAGTGCCTTTCATCCTCCAAGATCATACAGCTCCAGCTCTGGAGCAGGGCCCTGGAATCTGGCTCCTTGCCAGCTCTGGGAGTGGCAGGGAAAAATATCCCTCTAATTTGGGCCACATTATAAGTCTGAGGGGAAAGGAAAGAAAAGAAAAAGACAGGAATAAAGGCTTTACATATTAAGTTGAGATTTGGCTGCAATTCCTGAAGATCTCTTGTCCCCAACTGAGGCTGAGAGCTACCTCCCCAGTCACTGCAGCTCAGGGCAGCAGCAGGACATGCTGGTTAAGGGCAGCTGAGTCCACAGCCCAGACCCTGCCTCTGCCCTGCTCTCAGGGACTCTCTCCCAGGGCCGAAGGAGGTGGCTGTGTTACTCGCTCGCCTAAATGGACTCAGATTTTTAGCAGATCTAAAGGTTGCAGCCCTGCAGATAAGCTGAGCTTTGATGTGAAGGCATGGACAAGCTTCCTGTTTTATTCAGCTTGCTTCTAAAAGCATCCTAAGAAATGCACAAGCACTATATCCAGCAGAGCGTTAAGGTGACAAAGTCAAATACTAGAAATGCTGGAGGGGTTGTATTCAGGGCATGTCCTCTGAACACCTATTTTTCATTTCTCTGTGGCTGCACCGTTGTGGTCATCACTCCTGTGCTGGAACCTCCCTAGATGTGAGTGTACCCCTTTTCACAGCCTCCCAGCAAGTTACTGGGGTTGTATCATCCCCTTTTGCAGAGGGCAGATGCAGAAGCAGGGAAACTGAGCTGAAGAGATCTGCTTCAGGTAGAGGATGGAGTTACCAGCCTCTCTTTCCAGCCCCGTGGACAGCAGGTACCTGACTCAGAGCGAGCCCTGCTGCAGCAATAAACACGTGGTGCTTGTGGAGACCTGGCCCTGATGCTGCATGCAAGGGGATTTTCCAGGTAATATTGGAACAACTGGCACTTCATGACGACAGCTGCAACCTGCAGATGCTCAGGGACCTGCCAGAAGTTATGGAGGAAGTGTGTGATGGAGGCACAAAAAAAATACATCCCAAACCTTCCTGGGAGAGGCATTCCAGTAGTTTCACTGAGACATCCCTTCTTTGTTTGGTCCTGGTCTTCTTCCCCTGTTCTATCCCTTCCGGCTCCTGTTGCCCTCATTTCTAAATGCTTGGCTGTGCAACCTTAGTAATGGGGAGGGAGTTAATAATTTTTTTTTGCTGTGTGATATCAACAAACTTGCAATCTTAACACCTTATAGAAATGATGGTGTGTGTGAAGGAGAGGAAACCTAAACTCGCTGCAGCTTGAAATATTATGTGCAACCACAGGAAAAAGGAGGAGAAAAGAGTGATGGGGGAAGGGACTATTTTCCTGTAGAAAAATAGGGTGGCATCAACATGAAGATATTAAATGGCTAAAAGTAATTGGGTGCCTGAGATAAGGATGGATGCTTTGCCATCTGCACCATGTAACTAATATTCATCTAAATATCTCTACTCAAGCTATCCCACAGGGCAAAGAATTAAAACAGATTTATGCCACGTGAGTAGCAGTTTGGGGGCAGAATCAGATGAGGCAGTGTCCTAAGGCTTGGAGAAAAGCCTCGCAGCAGATCTGCTCCAGGGGGAAAAGCAGCTTCTCTGGAGGAGTCTCTGCAGCTAGCAGCTCCGTGGGCCAGCCCAGGTGCAGCAACAGAGTGCTGGGCCCTGTCCTCCAGGCACAGCTTTCTGATGTTTAACATCCCTTTTTGCCCATAAATTGCATCCTGCAGGTGCTCAGGCCACTCTGCTGTCTGCATGGGGAGATTCAAGGCACGGGGAAAGGGGGCAGGTGTATCTGTGTGTAGGCAAGGAGGAGCTACCCCGTGTTCCCCACCACTAAAGGGGAACTGGTGCACATCAGACCGACACAGGATAAGTGGAACAAGTTTCCTTGAGTCCTTTTCAGCTCCTGTTGGGCTGCACAGTTAAAGCCAGAATTGGTCCTAAACATTCCTGGCATGTGGAGGATGTGGAGAATGTGACTGAGAAGCAGCAACTCGAAACCAGCCTCTTCATTTTCTTAAATGTTTGCAAAGACTGTGCTGATTCTCGTGGCCATTCCATCTTGTCAAATGGTCTGGACTTAAACTTTTTTATCAAGCTCCCTCCCTTGATACCCTGAGATGACAACAAGCTGCTTTCAAACTAACTCGCCAGTGCATCTGCACAATAATGCACGGACAAGCCAGAACCCAGCCTTGGAGAATCCTCCCTTCTCATCGGCTGTGGCCACAGCAACATCTTCATGGCAACTCTGCAATGTCGGGCTGGTCCACACCACCTGAAACCTGCAAGCTGCCTTGCAATGGCAAAGTGGCATTCTCAAATTGTGGGAGATGAGACATTCTCAATAAGGATACTGATTTCAGCATCAGTCTGCCAGGGAAGCTGTTATAAACAGCAGGGAATAAAAACATGATTTTAAAAATTATGAGAAAAGGCTTGACAGTGTCCTTCTTCAGAGGCAGTTTGAAAAATCCACACAATAACTGCACAGCCAGGCAAATCCATCTTCTGAATAAAGGCAGTGTAGTCAGCTATTTCAAAATAAAAGACAGATAGCAAGGACTGTCTGGCTCAGGAATTTAATAATAATGAGATATGAAGCCATTCACCCCTAGGTCACCAGTATAAATTCTACCCAAGCTGGGAATAATTGGAAGCTATTACCCTCTGAGGCATGTTTGCTGCTGCCTAGGAGATGAGTTGGGGAACCCACTGGGACAGTAACTACAGGAACTAAACACTAATGTGATGCCACCAGCCCTCCCAGTACAACTGGGCCACAGGTTCCTCTCCCCTCCCTTCCTCATCAGCTCCTCTGAGATGCTGTGACCCCTTTGTTCTGGCTTTTCCCCCACCCGAGCCCACCCTGTGCGTGTCTGCATCCCTTGTTCCAGGCTCTGAAAGACCCCACGTTGGCAGCCCGCAAGGATTTCCAGCGGGAGGCAGAGCTGCTCACCAACCTGCAGCACGAGCACATCGTCAAGTTCTACGGCGTGTGCGGGGACGGCGACCCGCTCATCATGGTCTTCGAGTACATGAAGCACGGTGACCTCAACAAGTTCCTGAGGTACGTGGGGATGAGGGCACAGGAGGGGCTGTGGGGCTGCCCCACAGCCTCGGCCAAACTTGTTGTAGCTCAGTGGTGCACCGATGGCATCATTATTCAATGGGCTGAGTAGTGAGAGATGGTTGTTCCAAGGGCAGCTTGGAGGAGATAATGGTCCTCACCAGGTTTAGGGCTCTATTAGCCCTGTCCTGACATTTCCTCTCAGGTAGTCTCAGGAGCTGTGGGAACCAGGGCTTTCTTCTCCCACCTCAGCAAGTTTGAAGCTGCAGGAAGCGTGGCTGTGATCCCTCTCTGCCCTGTGGGGGTGGAAGGACATGAAGCCCCGGCTGTCAGCAGCTCCAAGTGCTGTACATCCACCAAAGCCATGTCCTGCTGAAGCAGGGAGGTCACTTGCCATCACAGCCTCAGTCACCGAGCTCCTGCTTCAACAGCACGAGAACCAAAATATTCCTTTGAGAAACTCGCTGGAGTCCTTGATCTGATTTGTATCCTGGGCATTTACTGGTCACTGGTTCTCATTCCTGCATTCAGAAAAGGCCTGGGAAATGCTGGAGGAGTCTCAGGCAGTGCCTGTGGGGTCCTGACCCCTAACCTGTGGCACCAGGCTACCCATGAAGTCAGGCAAGGCCTGAGGAAGTGCTGTAATTACCTTCCCTGTCTTTAGAGAGATGCAAATTGCCAGAGCCCCCAGTGCCCCCCATCATCATTCAACCATTTCCCCAGCCTGAGGCAGATAATTTGTGGGCTCTGTATCCATGAGCAGCAAGGGCCAGGGAGCAGCTGTGGGAGGATGTTTATGGTACTCTTCTGCCACAAAACAGAAATTCCACTCTGAAGCCTGCGTGCAAGTGGAGTGGTACTTACCTCTTGAAATAATTAGTAGTTTTATTTCCCAATATTTAGAAAATTGGACCCTTGATATTTTCCTGTTTTGACTGCTAAGTGTGAATATGATTGCAGGAGGAACAAGAATCCTGTGCACAGCAGGTGTAGATCTGGGGCTGGGATACACTCAGTGAGTATTCTTCTACCATCACAGTTTCTGACCAGGCAATGCAAGTTTTTCCCTGAGGTTTTCACTTCTAAGCAATCACCCACACCAGAATAATATGAGGAAGGATCCTAGAGATTTCTTCTGTCCTCTGTAGTGCCAACCTGTCTCCATCTTCTTTGGGACATTTGCAGGGCAGTGGGTGAACTGGGAACATTCCTGCATTGGTGTTCCTCCTCATTTTGGTATAGTTTTGGGTAGATTGAATAGGATTTTATAGCTCAGTCCCTGTCTCAAGCTCTGGATAGATCTAGCACATCTTTGGCAAGGTAGGATGAGTGAAGGCTGTTGGCTTTACAGAGCTCCTCAGACCCACATTCAAGGGGGAGCAGCCTTGGTTATTTGGGACCCTCTTTTGTGGTACCTGGAGGGCACAGCAACCTCCCAGCAGCAGCAGATTGAACTCTGCCACCAGCAAGAAACCATGAGCTGGGCTGAAAGGGTGTTTTAGCCCAGATTGGTGATGCAGTGTTAAGGACAGTGCCTCAGCCTTGTGACCGAAGTCAGGCAGTCTGAAAAAGAGAATGAGAGATGCTGTTCTTCAAGTGCTTCACAAAGGAAAACTCAAAATTGACCCATCCTTTTTCCTGGCAGAACCAGCAACATTATTCCCTTAGAGGAGTCAGATATTACAGCTGAGGAACAACCTCTCTCACTGCTCTAGTTGACCTCCCAAAGAGTATAGTGCAAAACAGGCTCTCTCACTGTCTCAGAAAGATTTCTTGTGCCCACTGCCAATGCCTGATGGAATTGCTTGGCCCAGCAGTGTGTTCCTAAGGCTGATATCATGTTGGAGCCTCACTCCCATCTCCCAACCCTTTATTGGGGCACGTCTGAGAAACACTCGTGCCCCATGAAATTCATCTCCAGTCTCACTGGAAGAGAAATCTCGCTGTATTATCTTTGGCCTTTATGAAGGAAAAGAAACGTTTCCAGGTGTGTGGTCCCTGGGATTGCAGCTTCTCATCTTCCAGCTGCGTTAAGCTGCCAGGTTCTCCTTCCTGTGCAGCCTCGGAAAAAGCAGCTATGTGCTCCTTTCCCTGCATGCTGGAATGTGGTAGGCAGTGAAAACCCTTTGTGTCCCTAAGGAAGATGGCTTTGGGGCCAAGAGAGCTCAGACCCTACAAACGAGCACTCAAAATGCCCAAGGGGTCATATGGAAGGAGAATTTGGGCTTAGTCAGTTCAGGTGTCTGCTGGAGGGGAGTGGGGGCTGCAAGGGCATCAGGAAGGGTTGGTGATGCTGAGCTGCTTGGAATCCCTCAGCAAGCAGCAGTTTTTATCATGGAATAATTCACCCAGCCTGCAGCAGGAGACAGTGACTCCCAGACACTGGAGGCCGGGGACACTGGGAGTCTGTAAGAGACACTCAGATGGACTTTTCCTAGTTTAACTGCAGAAATTGGAAAAGCAGTAAAATGGAAGAGGCTCACTTTAAACCCAGTTTCTTAGAGAAAAGCACAATAAATAAATTCCCCTCAGTGTTGTTAGACCTTTGTGTGCTTCCCAGAGAACAGAGAGTTTTAGTGGCCTGAAACAAGAGCTGGTGTGGGAAGGGGAAGCACCAGGATCAGCATGTACCAGCTGGGTTAGCAGTGACTGAGATGGCTCCTCGTGCTTCCTGGGACCACCACACTGGTGGTGCCACAGCAGACCCTGCTGTCTGCACCAGGGCAGGCTGCAGTGGTAGTGTCCTGCCTCAGAAAATACTGATAGAAAAGGTCTTGGCATGGAGAGATACCAGCACAGCCTTCAGGGAGCATCCCTGAGGGTGGTGTGCACAGGAGTCTGCCCACAGGTTGGGTGGGGGGCAAGGCTGGGTGTTCCTGGCATGTGCCCCCCCCTGCCTGGGGGTCTGCAGTGACCACATCCCCCTCTGCTCACTAGAGATGCCCATTGCTTCCCCCTTTTCCTCTGGTCACTGGTTTTCCAGCTTTTGTTTCCTGTCTGGGTCAGCAGCAATTTTGAAGTAGGGATAAGAGCACGTTGCCATTACAGACCCACTCTCTCATCTGTAGTAAGTTGTTGCCATTTGCTGTTAGCTCAGACAGGCAATAGGCTTTGTTGGGAAAGTTGCAGGGTTCTGGTGTTCACCTTCCTGTGAAGCAGCACCACAGTAAGACTGTCGTGGGACAGAAGAGGAATTTCAGAAGAGGAAACCAGAATAGTGATTTTTTTTCCCCCAAAGGCTCCATCAATTCATAATGGAGAAAAACTCCAAATGTTCTTTAACAGGAAATCCACCCAATTTTATGGCCTCTCTGTTTAAACTCCTGTCCCCAAAAAAAGATGGGCATACCCTTCTCATATTGTCTATAACCTTCTTTACATAACTAAATGTACCAATATCCTTCCTGTTCATCTCATAAATGTGCTGATTCTTCTTTCTTCTGGATTATAACCATATGGGATAGAGAAAGGGAGAGAAGAAGGGAGAGAGAGACCTGTACATACTATATAGGATGCAGCAAGAATCATCTCAAAGAGAACAGTATGAAAGCCTCAGAGAATTTGCTGTGCCATGTGTTAGTCAAAAGGAGGAAGGTCACAGCAACATCTCTTAGATTTCCCTAAATATGAGGGCTTTTGTTATTCCACCTTCACACAGGTTACCATGGGGTGAGCTCTGCCAGGGGAAGAAGCATCACAGAGGGAGCACGACAGAAAAGCTTGGCACACAGTGAGGAAGGGGACAAAAAAGGGACAGGACAGGAATGAGACTGACCTAAAGTCCTGCATTTACAATGCACTTGGTTCAGCAAAATATTTCCTTTTGTTGCCCAGGGTGTTTTCTCTGCACCTGCTGACATCCAGGGCTAAACTTTGCACCTATGCTTGTGCTGTCACAGTTCACAGTACCTGTGTTAGTTCTGGGATAGCTCAGGACACAAAAGGGATTTTAGGGGGATGAAGCTGCTGGTGCTTCCTCTGAAACATCTGTGATCTCTGGCTGTATTGATATCGATCAGGGGGTGGCTTGTTGGTGATATGGAGGAAAGAGAGGAGGCTGTTTGGGATTGAAAGAGAGATTAGGTAAAAGAAATATGGCAGCTGTGGAGGAAAAGGGGATGATATCTCTGCCTTTGGGGCATTTTCAATGGTGTAAGAATTAAGTGGAGCAAACGTAAATATCTGGAAGCTCATTAGTTTTGCAGAGGTCTTACCAGAGAAGAGTGTCCAGGCTGCATCAAGCCAGTGGTCCCTCTGTCCTGGCAGTCTGTGTCCATCTGTGGCCATAAGAGGTTCTGTGCAGTAGACAGGACAGGATAAGGGTGTATGGCACCCACTCACCCAACAAATGTTCCCACAACCTCCTGTTTTCTTAAGCCTTTCTCTCTCCCTTTCCACTGGAGCTGTGTGTCTGTCCCCACCCTGCAGAGCTGGGGGCTGTGTGGGATTCCTGTCTCCTGGTCACTTCTGAGACCCAACTCTGTCCTTTTTGCTTCTTCCTCCCTACAGGGCACACGGCCCAGATGCTATGATCCTCGTGGATGGGCAGCCTCGACAAGCCAAAGGGGAGCTGGGGCTATCCCAGATGCTCCACATTGCCAGCCAGATCGCCTCTGGAATGGTGTACCTTGCCTCCCAGCACTTTGTCCACAGAGACCTGGCCACCAGGAACTGCTTGGTCGGAGCCAACCTGCTGGTGAAGATTGGAGACTTTGGGATGTCAAGAGATGTCTACAGCACTGATTACTACAGGGTAAGGCAGCTGCAGTGGCAATCTGATGCTCAGAGCGAAGGGAGATAGGAAATGTTAGAGTAAATCAGTTTTTGGAGCCCTTGGGCTCACTTGCTTGGTTATTCCCTCATTGAAACTTGCAGAGAAGTTGGTCAGGCATCTCTAAACCACTGTCCTCGATCCTGTTCATTCTGTCCTTAATCCTGGCCATGCTTGTAGTTCAGACACTCATGCAGATGCCTACACAGAGACTCTGTGATACCCTGGCTCACAGTCACGTGCTTTTGGATAGCTCTGAAGTCATTCCATCCTTACTGCCTATTTTTATTCCTTGTTTTTTGAAGACAATGACAAATTAAAGGTAATCCAAAGAGATGATAAATACTACAGGCTGTGACCTCTGGTGTTACATTAAAGAAACTTAATACAGGGACCTAGAGAGAAAGCAACTGAAAGACTGACTGATAAGTACATAAAATATGGAAGAGGAAATAATAGTCAATTTGAGTTTGACCTCAGAACACTTTTTTTCCAGCAGGGTCATCATTTAGACAATGGAAAAATTTGCCAGGAGTAGGTTGCTGAGAGCCTGTCATTAAAGAATTTCAGGAAGCAACTAGATAAAAACGCCTGGGTTTAGTGCAGAGGCTAATCCTGTACTCGTCTCTGGGGAGAGACTCAATGGGCCAGGAGTGCCTTTCCAGCCTTTTCTCCTGTGATTTGTGCTCACACTGTCACCTTGTCTTGCACACTCCCTCTGTACCTGTCTGCACTGTCCTGCCTGCCCGGGATGGCAGCCTCCCTGGGGGACCAGCGTGTTTCCCTTCCCAGCTACAGGAGAAATGTAATGTGCAAAGTGTTTGGAGCACGCTGGAGTAGGAGTTTGTCTCTGGACCATCCACCGGGAGGGAAGGGCTTCTCAGGCTAAGGAGCTGTGGCTTCTAGCCATTATTTATTTCTGCTTACAATATGATGTTTGACTTTGAGGATGATTCTCCCAGCTATCCAGAAAGGGGTGACCTGTTGTCTTGATCTGATTCCAGAAGTTTTCATTATGTGATAGACAGCTGCCAAGTGCAGTTACTGTGTTGGGGAGGAGGAAAAACATGATCAGATTTGTGCTGAGACATACCACCTCTCCCAGGCCAGAACACTGGATTACCTCTGGGTTTAATTACCAGTGAGGGAACCAACCTTCACTGTGCAGCAGAAAAGCCCATGCTGGGAAAAGGTCTCAGTGCAGTTACTGGGCAGTGATGAGAAAAGAGAGGTGATGTGGGTCCCATCACTGCTGAAACTTCAGGAAGGAGCGAGTAGGAAAGAGAAGAGCCCAGGGGAGGACGAGGAACAGCACATGTGAATAGCCATGTTCTTGCCTGCCTTCCTCCCTTCAGCCCTGTTAATCCTGTCCCATCCACAGGCAGTGTCACACTGCTGGAGACAATCCCAGCCAAGCTTGTGCTCCTGCAGCACCAACAGCTCTCTGTGCAGGGGTAGAAATTGCTGCTGTTGACACGTGAAGGCTGGGAGGGCTGAGATGATCTCCACGGGCCAGTTTGTTGTTGCGGGATTTTTTGTCTTCTCTGTGGTGGTGTCCTGTAGCCCTCACCCTGTCTGTGCAAAGTGCTTTGCTGAGGGCTGCTCCGTGCTGTCTCATGCAGTGTTGTAAGTGGACTTTTTTAGTGGACTTTTCTCTGCATACACAAATTGCCAGGTATGGCTAAAGTAGTAAGTGGTTATCACCTACTTGCCAGAGCAAGAACTGGCTTTCAGATCAGCACAGCCTTTTTGTTCTTAGTTGATTTTCCTTTCTTTATTTTCCCTTATTTTCAGTATGTTTAAAACTTTTGATCACTAAGTGAATTCACAGAGGCCTTATCTCTGTTAAAGTCCAAAGAAGGTTTCTAGCAAAATAAGGTTCTGATTGCCCATATTCACACCGGTGGCATGAGGGGCAGAGGGTTTACATCACTTGCCCGAGGCCACAGCAGGAACTGGTGACAGAGCTGGGAAGTCTACCCAGGCCAGCAAAGAGCAGAATTCCAGAGGCCAGGTGCCCTTCATCCCTCCTCCAGCCCCAGTCCAACCACACTCCTCCCAGAATATGAACAAAGAAGCTCAAGTGAGAGAATCAAACTGCTCCTGGGTCTCACCTATGAAGAGCTGAACTTTTAAATTCTTCAGTGCTGTCCCTGGTCACATCTGTGACCTGCCTGGTGAAGTTTCTGAGTCTGTTTCCCAGTGTTAAGTGCATGGCAGCTCTTCCCTTTGGGCAGCCTGCCTTTGCCAGCAGTGGGACCTGGAGCAAAGTTCTGCTTCAGTTGATTCTAGAAAATATTGCTCGGTGTGTCCAAGCTGCAGCCCTGGGAGAAGCTGTAATTTGTCATTTTGTGGAAACACAGGGAAAAATCCCACCCCGCAGCTGACACAAAGTGACAGGCCTGGAGCTCTCTGCAAGCAGACTCGCTTCAGTCTGCTGGGTGCCAGTGTTTGCTCCTGCCCAGGCCCCACAAGCCTGGATAACTGGGTATGTGGATATATCATATATGTGTTCCAGGCTGAGGATTCGTTCCTAGCCATTTCCTTTCTTTCCCATTTTTTAATCTTTTAAGACAAAGAAAGTACACCATCTGGCTCCGGTATTTGTGGGATGCAAAATTGCTTTAACAAAGGTGAGCTGCCTAATTTTGTTACACGTTTGGATACAGAAAACAAACATTTGCGTAACAAAAACAGCAGAGAGGCTTGTTCCCCCTCTCTGCAAGCTCTCCATGCTCTGCCTGAAGACAGATGCATCCTTTTCCTCCTGCATCACAGAGGGATCCCGTCAGCTGTTGCCTTTTAACCTCCTTTCAAGAACACAGGATGGAGAGAAAATGGTTGTGGAGGTGGAAGCGGTGGGGAGAGGTGGAACAGCATCTGAGTGGAGGAAAAGCGGAGGAAAGTGGAGGAACTGGGGAGACAGGGAGAAGTAGCCCAGCTTCTGTGTGAAGAGGGAAGGCGGGGCTGCTGAAGAAGCATTTCTGTGCTGTGTTGTGTAACGTGCTGTGCAATCTTTGGTGTGGGTCTCTGTGGGAAGGCGGGACGGAATATATCCATGCTGGAGAGGAAAGGTTTGGGCGGATTTCATTTTCCTTGTTGTTTTCTCTAAAAAACTGTGTGAGTAGGCGATTTTTTTTGAGGTATGACTCAGGACTGTGACAGCAGGTGGTGGGACGCTGCAGGTCAGGGACGTTGTGCCTCAGCCAAGATGAGGGTGGCATGGAGACTGCAGCAAGTGAGGCACAGAGTGCCTGCCCTGTGCTGTCCTGGAGGATGTCACGGTGGCTGCAGGGGAGTGTTAGAGCTGGGGGCATCACCAGGGCTGAGATCAGAATCCCCAGCTGCTCTTTCACACTGGAGTTTGGTCGCTCCAAGAGCCCTTCTGTGGCTCTGGACCCACCCAAGCTCCAGCAACAGCCAGATAATTTTCCATTTGTCCCCCAAAATGTGTAATTCAGTTCCAAAACAAAACCACGTGGCAGCTGTCCAGGGAAAGGGCAGTATTTCTTCATCTTTAGGTGAGAACACAGTCTTAAATTGTTGTCAAGACTCCTTAATAACTCCCAAGGTGATGTCCTGACATGGGTGGGACATCAACAGTGATGACACATGCCAAATAGAGGAAGGATTTATGTAGACATTAAACTTCATGAAGACATCTCTCTGTCCATATTTCCTCTGTCCTACTCTTCTGGCACCCTGCTCCAAATCCTGGGCTGGGCTTGAAACCTTTTAGGGATTTAGCATCATCCTTCCCCAGAGGTCAGTCCTGAGTGTCCTCCTGGTCATTTCATCATGCAGAGCACACCTGCTTGTCAAAAAAAAGACACATGAAGGACTTGAAATTTCTCGCAACACAGAGATAAACATAATGACAAAAATGCTCCCTGTTTCTGTGTCCTCACTACTCTGGAGCATTGTTTGGATTTGGGAAAGACAAGGTTTGCAGGAAGAAGTAATATCTTTTAGTAGAACACACAATATTGTTGGAAGAGGAAGAAAGAATGAATTTTAGGTGCACAAACCCTCTCTGAGTTCTTTTTTTTATTGTCATTTTCTGTTCTATCAGTTGGTTTAATAAAAGATTTATATCTCTCCCCATGATCCTTGGCTCTCACACCCTTAGACCATCAGAACCAAAACATTTCTGCTATGACTTTGGCCTTAGGTCAGTGTTCCTTAAAGAGTCTGGGATCCCTCCTCCTCTGAAGCATGAAAGTTTGCTGTGTAAACATTTTATTTATTCTCTTTCTTTAAATTGGCCAGCAAAACTCCCATATTCCTGATACTTTTCAGTACCCATTGTAAGGTTGCTTTTCTGATGACCATCTCCTGTCTCGACCATCACTTACTTTTAGTTCTTTTCCTCTGCAGTTCGAGATTGGTTTCTTTCTCATGGATACAGCCAGTTATTTTTCCAGTGAAGTTTCCATGTGCGCAATAGATCACCGAGATTTAGCAGCTGCCTGGGTCATGCTCCTTTGGAAGCTCATCCAGCATGGTAGATAAGACTAAGAGACAAGCCTTGCATTGAAACTGGATTTAGTCTGACCCACAGTCTTCTCAATGGAGGGCTCCAAAATAATCACACCATCTCTGGTGCTCTGTTCACCAGCTCTGGACTCTCTTCAGAGGGCCAGCAGGCACAGGGGAGGAAAACTCCCTCTGAATTTCTAGCTGGGATATGGTACTGCCTCACTTTGGGAGGGAAAATAAGCTGCCACTCTCAGGTTTTATGGTAGACCTGTTGTACACTGGCTGTAAGTCAGCTCTGGACAGGGAATGAGCCAGGCTCTGCACCCAGACAGTGTCCTCAGGCTGAGTTCAGTGCTGATGGGTGGGGGAGAGCCAGCTCAGTCCCTGGCCACGCTGGCTGTTGTGTGGGATCTCTTGTAGAAGGTACAACATGTGTGTCACGTTCAGCTTCCAACATCAGCACCACTCCCAGCACCTCAGTGCTGTGCAGATGCATCCGTGCACCGCCTTCTTCCTCTTCTACCCCTTCTCTGAGGTGGAAAATGTGATGTGCTGCTCTCTCTCCATAAATGCTCGGGTTTTGGGAAGGCTTCACATCTGTAAATACATGTTCCATTAGGAAGAGGACTTAGAAGTGAAAAGTGCTTTGATTTTCTCCTGTCTTAGGTGGGATTCTGGAAGCACATCTTGCTTTGTCAGACCTACATGGGTAAGGGCAAAAAAGTCTCATAGTGACCTGGAGATGTGACTGATACAGATGTGCCAGCCAGGCAGAGCCACAGTCTTGCTATGTGCAAGAGCTTATGTCTGAAAATATTACATGCCCTTCTCAGCATCTGTTTATCCCATGTATCCCACCACCCCAACCCCCAATTTGTTATTTCTGTCCTTGTTATTACCATAATTCCCCCTAGATGACAGATATATGCCCTGCGAGGTGTGGATGGCTCATGCCATGGTGCCTTACAACTGCCCTGACTGGGGGTTTGGGGGCAGAGGAACCAGATTTTCCTGAAGTTGCAGTGGGGTTGGAAAGAGGGGAGGTGAGGGAATGGCTCAGTGTGGGTGTGTGGGTGAAGTGTCTCTGTGCCTGTCCTGGTGTGCTCTGCGTGCAGGAAAAGTCAGTGTGATATTGAACGTGCTGGTCTTTGATATCCCTGTGGCTCCTATAAAAACCTCTGCAAATTGAATTTGTGGCACAGCTCCTTATCTCCTGAAAGGAAGATGTAACAGCATCATCTTGTGTTTTAGCCAGACATTTTCCCTCAACACTTGCCCATTTCTACACTGAGGGAAAAACAAATGTTGAGTCTTTTTTTTTTTTCCCCTCCTGTTTGAAACCTTAAGAGCCCTTCACACAAAGCAGCTCAAGTGCAGAAGAATTAATTGGGGAAATTAGGTTGTGCTGTATTCCTGGCATTTCCTCAGAAATGGTAATTGCCCTAATTCTCCACCCTGTCAAGACCTGCATCCGCACCCTGTTTTCCCCCTCCTCTTTTTCTCACTGTCTACCTGTTGTTCTCCTGCTTGAGTTGCTGTTTTCATGCTGTTGCCATTTATTTCATTCCAGTAATGAGAGGGATGTGGCAGGTGAAGAGCTCTCACAATCTGGTGACATCTTCTTTGAAGCACAGGCACAAAAGAGCGGTTTGTTTTTGGGAAATAAAAACTCCCTGTTCTGATACTTGACCTCCACGCTCACCTCTTCTCCTGCTCGGGGTATGTTGCTGCTGTCATTGCAAGTCATTTGGCTCAGAATTTTTGTTTAATACAGTCTCAATATTCACCTAAACACTGACCTCCATCTAAATCCCTCTGTGTTCCCCCCACACACCTACTGAGAGCTTATCAAAATTAGGATCTTTCAATCAAAGCTCAGCCCCATTCCCAGGCATTTGAATTGAGGCTTTTGATTTCTCCCAAACATCAAGCTGAGATCCAGAGGGCTGAGAGTTCAAAGCCTTTCATTTTAGCTTCCTGATGGTTTTTAACCTTCCATTTACAGAGGTCAAAGATGTAGCCAAACAGGGAGGAATTGTTTGTTGTTCAGTATTTCCTGACCTAAAACACCTGAGGATGTATACAGCAAGTCTGGATTCAACAGAGATGGTTCTTCCAGTCCTTGCCCATGCTGGCTGGACTTTGGCTGCTCTTAAAAGCTGTCCAGGCTGATCTCTGCTTTCCTGGGATCTGGGGGAGTACTGAGAGTAACCAATCAAATGCTGGAGCCATCACTGGGGTACTGACACCATCCCAAGAAGTTAGACAGTCAGTTCCGTTCTGAAAGCTGGGGTTGTTTCTCAGTGCAGCCAAGCTATCCAAGCCTGTCACCTCTGCTGTAAAAACTTGAAATAGCAGATTTCCTGCTGGAAAGTTCAGGAACCCTTTCCTTCAAAGCAATTCCCTTTGCATAAAACTTTACTATGGAGGGCAGGACTCTTTTCTATTTTCAGTGTTCCCTGGGTACAGCCAACAGATCTTGAGAGGCAAGAGAAGCTACTTGTGATCCCCACCCATCCTTGAGTAGTTTTTCCCCTCCCCCTGACTATGAAACTGGTTTTTTTCCCTGTTTTAATTTGTTTTGTCCAAGTGTGGTTCCCAACACCTGCTAGAGGCTGCCTGCATGCAGTGTGCTCACTTCCTCCTGGTGTCCCCACTTGGAATATCCCATTAGCCTGAGAGCTGTGACAAACAGGGAAAAGAGCCCAATGCCTCATTTTGAGCAAGATAGACTCTCCCACAGTCCAGATCCATCCAAAATGTGTTTCACTGTGGTGTCACCAGAAACAAGGAAGGATTTTGTACAGGGCAGGTCAGAGGCATTGATGGTTCCAGGTTTTACCAAGATGGGTAAAAATTTAAACTCCATTTAAATTTAAACTGATTTAAACTGCAGCTAGAGCAGAGGAAGGTAGAGAACCTTATGCCAGCCTATTATTCCAGCTTCATTATTCCAGCACAGGTGGACTAGAAAGAGTGTGGGTCATGAGCTGTTCGTGCTTTGGGAGGAGCACTGCCACTTACAATCCAGTGAGACTGGAATGTGCAAATGTAAAACCCTCCCCTCTCATCATGTCTAGGTTGTTAAACCCATTTCCTCAGTGCAGCCCAGCAGGCCACTGGCCTCCTCCTGCCTTCCCACCTGCAGGACCATGATCTCAGCTCTCCTTTACTGTGGATGCAGCCAAGAGATCACAGATCGGTCAGGAAAGGTGGGGAGCACCCCCAAACCTTGGTGTGATCAGCAAGGAGCTGGAGGCAGAGAAGTTACAAGACAGTTTAGCAAGAGCATGGATAAATTATGCTTTGCTTCATAACAAACTGAAGGCCTCCCTAAAAGAATTGAAATGCAAGTATCTTCATCAGCCTCCTTAATTAAGATGCTTGCATGGAAGGAAACAACTGCTTTTCTTTTTTCCTGCTGATTCCTGCTTGGTCAGAGTTTTTCCAGGCTTTCCTCTCCTGATCCCCCCTCCCACAATTTCATAGTCCTGCCTCTCTCACAGCCCCAGTGAGCCCCTTCTCCCCCGCAGCTGGATGGAGGAAGCCCCTATTTGCAAGCAGCTTTAATATCCAGGCTGTTTAGGGCCCGGCTGTCAAAGAGAGCGTGTTCAATGTACAATCAAGGGGCAACGATGCACAAAATTGCACACACACACACGAAATGGGAATCTTTTCTCAGCTTGTGTTGAGCTTTGAACGCTTAAGTGATTCCACCTCTCTCTTCTCCATCCAATTATGTGGGCGACACATGATAAGATTGCTAGAGGAATTAGTGAGGGGAATCTTTATACTGCCTAATCAATAGTGTTCTGCTCAGCAGAAGGCATCTCCCCACTCTGGGCTCAGCCATGTTCCCACTTGCCCTCTGGAAACACAAGTTCAGCTCCTCTCTGTTTGGACTGTGGAGACCAAGAGTTAAAGCAGCAGTGTGTGTTGAGAATGGTTGCAGTTGAAGAATTTCTTCCTTGCTTTTTTAAAAAA
>VYXC01007095.1:2094700-2117458 GCA_013397175.1 Platysteira castanea | reverse complement strand
AAAAAAATAGGTCTTGCCAAATCCATATTTCAGGGTTTTGAAGATGTTTGCTGTGTAGGCCAGAGGGACCTTCTGCCCCTTTCTGCTGTATGGCCCTTACAGGAATGGCCAACCTTATAAGCAAAGACGCTGGATGATAATTTTTCTGAGCATCACTGAGGCAAGACGCCAGATTTTATGGGCCACTAGACAGATCCAATATAGCAAATCCTGTGTTCCACTGTGGGTTCTGAGACCAAATTATCAATTAATGTGAAGCATTAAAAAAAATCCAAATCCCTTTTAGTTCCCTGCAGTCATTAGTGACAAGATACAATATCTATAGCTCAAATGCCTTGCCAGCATCCCCTGGCAGCAAGGCAGAAACTTCACTCCTATTTTTTCCCAACATATATAAAAAAACATATGAGATCAGTGGTTTTTACAGTCAAATTTGTCTGCCTCTACCTATTTACGTAGATGGAGAAATAAATCAGGTTTGGGTTACTCTCCGGGTTAGTTATTTGTTATTGGAATAAATGCATGGTAATAGATCTGACAGAGGGAGATGTTTCCTTTTCAGCTCTGTGTTTGAGGTAGAATTTGCTTTGTTCTGCACTATATTATATTGATGTTTTTTCCCCACTGCTGGATGACTTCATTTGCTCTTCTTCTTTCCAACATCCGTGCCTCTGCCACAGCTGGCTTTAGGATGCAGTTTTATGCATAAACTTCTCTTTTGTTTTCCCCCAACTGTAATGCAGAGGCAGTTTAAACAACCAGCATGAAACAATTTTCTAAGCCTTTCCCCCCACAATTCCTACCTCATCTTTTTGGGAAGGGAGGCGTGTCAGTCATCCACGGGGCAATTCCCCAAGCAGAATGAGCTGCCAGCTACGTTCAGCAGCTCTGTTCCCACTGCTGGTGCAGGGTGGGAAGGTGCCCAGCTGGACACACCCTGAGGCCATATTTTGGGTATTCCCCAGGCAGCTCTCAGCCTGAGTTCCTCAGTCACACAGCCAGAAGTGTACCCCCAAACCACGTTCACCAGCTGCCTTTCTATCTTGGGATTTTGTCCCAGTGGGAACACAAACATCTCACTGGAAAGTCAGCAGCCTTTATGCCTGTCCTTCACTCCTGGTTTGCTCACTGAGATCCCTACCCCTTTTCCTCTCTCCTGTTCCCCAAATCTTTCCTACTTTGATGCAGAGGAAAATGTAGTGCTGTATTTTCTGCCCCAGAATTTTGCTTCCCCTGTCCCTTTCTAAGCTTTGGTTTTCGGAGTACTGGCAGCAGGTTTGTGGGTGATTTGCAGCTGTGGGATCAGGTATTTTCTTCCCCAACCTGTGACAGTACTGATGGGACAAAGACTTTTGGGCCCGTGTAGGGTGATGTGCGAGGTGCTTCTCTGGGACATTTGGCCAACAATACCCTTAACTCTGGCTGGTCCGAGCTTGTTCAGTGAAGACTTCAGGCCTGGGCCTTATTCTGCTGGCAGAGGCAGATGAGTCCCTGCACCATGCCCAGGAGGGCTGGCAATGGGCAAGCAGCAGGGTGCTGAAGTACCAGACATAGAGGAAGTGCTCAAGCATCCAAAACTTCTCTTGTCTGGAGAGGAATTCTGGTTCCCTGCCAAGGGATGACATTCTGTGTGACCATTCTGTGTGGCCTCACAGATCAAGAAGATTCAGGAGACTAAGACCCCCTCTTGACTCTTGCCCAGCTCACCCTCTCTCTGCACTGGTGCAGGTGATCGTGTGGGGTGCAAGGTGGTGGTCACAGGGTCAGAGGGCCTCACCTGCCCCGTGCCCTCCCAGCAAAGGTCGTGTAGTGTTGGGATGTTGCAGCCAGCGAAAGACTTTTGGTTCAGTTAAAGACATACCCTTTCCCTTCTTGTCCCCTTGCTTCATCCCCCCATCCCTCCCTCCCTCTCTCACCCTTCCCTTCTCTTTTGTTTGTCTCCTTCCCTTGTTTTCACCCATTCACTGTCAGGAAGGGCCGCGTCCGAAGGGCCAGTTCAGCGCGGCGTGGCAGCGACAGAGACTGGCACCGTCGGCAGCTGCAACAGTGAGTGGATCCCGAACCCTGGGGCAGCTGGAAGCGGGGGACTGGTGCTGCTTGGGCGTGAAAGGACACATGGGGTTGAGTGGCTTTGGGAATAGGTTGGGTCCTTTGTGTTTGGCAGCGAAGGGGCTCTTGTCTGTGATGGGAACTGCACACGTTTCTACTATAGCCGCTCTCTGGGGCTTCTCTGGATGGTGAGATAAGATGGGATGAATGCAGAAGTCCTCAGTGCCACCTTCCTCTGTGGGTGGCCAGGCTGTGTCTGCACTACAGGACAGTGTGGGCTGTCCTTGGCCTCTGATGGTGGCAAGTGTAACATGGTTTGTCTCTGTGCAGCTGAACTACCCCATGCCTCCAAGCAGGGTGGCATTTGCACCACTCCCTGAGACTGTCCCTGACCTGTGTTGTCCTCTCAAGAGCTGTTTGGACAGTCAAACTGGCATGGACCAGACCATTTGAGTGGTTGGATTGTCACATGCCAGCCTGACGCCTTTTGTGTGCTGCTCTGCAGCTGTGATTGAGTGGATGTAAACCAACACTGCCCACTGCTGCTCCCACCCCTTGGCCAAGGGAGAGGCAGTGAGGGGCTGCTGAGAGTTTGAAGCTCTGACAGAGCGAGGGAGTTTGGTTCTGCCAGGGCTGTGGCTGATGGGAGCCACATGAGCTGTGTGAACCCGCTGAGGGCTGGTGACACCTCTGTTCACCCTGCCCTTCCTCCCGCAGAGCAAAGCCAGCATCCCGTGGTGCTCGCTGCAGGATCCACAGCTCAGTGTCCCCAGGTGTCACAAACCTCCTCCAGGAAGCTGCACAGCTGCTGAGGCTGAGCTGCAGAAGCCTGAGAGAGGAGTAAACTTGGTTGTCCTGTGGGATTTTTCTGCTGGCACACAAGGAAATGCTCTGTTGATCCAGAAAGGTAGGGAGTCTTTGCTTGAGTCCGTGTTGGAAGTGGATGGAGCTAATCCACCCTAAGACACTGCACAGAGCAGTTTTGACCCCTCATAGGTTAAGGCGGGAAAGCAGTGGCTTCCGCACTTTATTTCCCAATAGCTTCCCTGTGCCAGCAGAGGTGGGCATAAATATTTGCAAAGTGGGCATGACTGGGACGAGTCACCTCAATCTGGTTACCCCAACCTCCCTGTGGCACTGTGAGGGGAGCTGCTTGCTCCTGGCTGGGCCATGCAGGACAAGCTGTCCCACCACTGAGTGCCAGGACCACTCCTCCTGCTCCGGAGAATGCCTACAGCAGCTGAGTGGATCTTGAAAATCCTTCCTGGGGTCTGTGACGGAGCAAGGCTCTGGCACTTCCTGACTGTTGCCAGAAGCACATGGGAGTGTGAGTTTAGATATTGCTGATTTTGCAGAGGATATGTCAGCAGATAAGAAGATTTGCCACCGAAAGGTGATTTTGTTACGCTTATGCCTTTCTGAGCCAAAATTGAATTGTGGGGTGTGGATGGGAATTCAGTTCTGAGCACTGATGTAATTTTGTATCCTTGGCCCTGAAGGCAGTTTTAAAAAAATTATTTTCCTCTGTGCCCTGACATTATTTTGTTGCCTTTGAATCATGTCCTTTTGACAGAACAAATACTGGTGGTTGACCTTTGCAATGTGACATAATAATATGTGACTTCTTTATAGCTCTTTTCATTCAAAATGCTTGGCACACTATGAATCTGATCTTGCAACCACTTGCCACCGGGCCTAGCTCTCACTTCTCCATGCAGTCCCTGGGGAAGCCAGAGGAGCACAGAAGTGCTACACCTGGTATTTCCTCCAGGATCAGGCCCTGGAGAAATGTAGCACATCTGTGAATAACCACATTTTGGAGAGAGAAAGCCTTACCCTCTCATTTATAATTTTTATTCACTATCAGATAGCCCAGCACTAACGTGACAGCCTCCCCTCGGCTACAGAGTCATGGCAGGTGATGCTGGGGCAGTATTCATAGCTATTATCTACCACCCTGTTGCTTTTTTTATTATTTTTTCCCAGGTCTAAAAGCCTGTTAATTAATAAACTCCTTTAGCTTATCCTGCACCATTTGATCCTGCAGAAGTCACAGCATTTTATCTTATTAGCAAGTAGGAATTAAAGAATTAAAACAACTCAGGGGAAAAAAAAAAACATAATCACTTTCCCTGGGCATCACTTCCGAAAAAAACTTTGCCCTGTGCCCTCAAAAACCCCAAGCTCAGCCCCCAGGGCTTGACAAAGGATGGGAATCCCAGATCGGTGAAAGCTTGGGCTGAAAACTGCTTTGTGCTCTGCTATTCTCGTTTTGAAAGGGAGAGCTGAGCCAGGTGCAGGGAGAAGAGTCCAGCAGTGAGATCCCAGACATGGACTGTGCTGCAGGTCCCTTCCCTGCTGTGGATGTCCTCTGCCACCGTAGGAAATACAGGTAGTTCTCCTGTGCCTCAATTTGCCATTGTTAGAAGCTGCTGTTAGTGCTCAGCAGGGAGATTCACATGAAAATAAGATGTAAGGGACACAGTCATTAAGGTGGTGGGAAACAGGTAAGTACCTTAGGAATATGTAGGGAGTCTGTGAGCTGAGACATTTGAGGTGTCGGTTCACAGAGAGTGAGTTTGGGGAGTCCTCAGTGGCTGGAAAATGCCAAGGAAGCAGGCAGGATCCTTGCACCCACCTCTACCCTCAAGATGGGTAGAGCCAGGAAGGAGAACTGCTCCACCCTCTTGCTGATGGGAAGTGGTTAAATCTGGGGATGGAGACCCAATAACCATCAGCAGGTACCTACACACCTCACCACTGTTTGCCATCAGCAGAGCACTGCATCCCCACCCCACCCTTAAAAAATCCTTTGAAAAATGACTTCATTAGGAGTAAAGAGATCTGAAAGGGATTCCCTGGATCATCAAATCCAATCCCCTGTTGCATCAATCACATCAGATTTATCCTTTTCATAATCAAGCACCACTATTAAGTGTGCTCTTAAGGGGAAGAAGACAGTCCCAGAATCTCACTGCTTTAAATCGTAGCTGCCCCTGGTTTCCAGTCTATGCTTAGTCATGGCCCGTTTGTTAAACAGCAGGTAGCTGGCCTAGAAGCAAGAAATTTAACACAGTTATATTAAAATAACCACCCAGAAATCCTCTCCACAAAAAAAACGCTGAGGTTGCCAAAGAGAACGTGCAAGGTCAGGTAATGATAACGGGGAGGCCCGAGCTCACTCTCGCCTCTGCCTTGTAGAACAGACTCCACGTAATCGCCTGCCGTTAAGCCTGTGTGATCCAGGTGAGGAACAAGGCAAGAGTACTCGCAGAAAAAAAGGAACTTTTTTTGCTATTCTTCACCATCATATTCATTGTGTAACCCTCTGTCTCTCTTGCCAGGTACAACTAACACTGAGCTAAACATTTGGCTAGTTTTTTCCTTTTGCTGACAGGCTTTTCCGTGCCATTTATAGCTGCACTGTAAAAGCCACTACCTGCGCAGCATTTTTGAGAAGTCAGTGCGTTCACAGAACCATGGAATTGGATTGAAAAGGACATTAAAGATATCTAGTCCCTCTCCCCTGCCATGGGCAGGGACACCTTCCACAGGACCAGATTGCTCAAAGCCTCATCCAGCCTGGTCTTGAACACTTCCAAGGCTGGGGTTTCATTGTCCTGTTTTGCAGATTAGGAAAGGAATTCCAGAGCCATACCAACCCACGGTGCTTCAAGGGCAGCCTTCCCCCTCCAAAATGCCCCTGCTGTATCCAGTGCAATCTGACTGACTCCAAACCATGCAATTGCTACCCAGGCAGAGGAAGATGGCTGGTGCAGCAGCCTGCAGTGTACACTGCATGCCATGAAAATGATGGAATGCTCTAGATCCACAATTTGCTCAGTTAGTTCATCTGAGTGCGTAATGAATGGGCAGAGGGGAGAAATTGGTGAGTACAGGCTCAGGTGTAAAAGCTCAGTGCTACCCATCAGCCCAGCTGTGACCCGATGGCACGTGGAGGTGGTGCTTAGCTCGGGCCACTGCTGCACAGCACGGCCAGAGTGACTAAGGAGCAGGGCTCCTTTGCCAAAAACAGGTTTGGAACTAGGACGCTGCAATCCTATGTGTTTACTTATTTAACTTGGCAGGTATTCAAGTGAAACAGGCACGGAGGGGAGGTATCAGAGCTGATCTTGGTACCCACGTGTGGGATTTTAAGTTTCTATTTCAGTGCTCCTGCTTGGAAAAGAAATGCAAGCAGACCCTCTCACCCTCTTTTTTTTTTTTTAAAGCACTATTTAAATGTCATAAGAATCATATAGTGCCCACCTTAATGTGCCTAACAAATTAAAATATTTTATTAGTCTATAATCTGAAAATCATTACCATGCTTACTATAAAAAAATGAAGGTCTTCAGAGGGAATGATGTCAGTGGGTCTGAAATGAATGCAAATGTATTTTGGTGCCGTGAAGGTAGCAGGGGTCAGAGAGGCAGCCCCCAGCCCCAGGGCAGCAGGCTGTTAGCGTGGGAGGGAATGAAATGCATCTCACAGTGGGGAGGGAGAAAATGGATCTCTTGGCTGATTTTCCTGGAGTTTTGCAGGGTGAATGCCTGGGTCTGTGCCTGGCTGGTTGGGATGGTTTCAGAGGAAAGCGTTGGTGCTGTTCCCACCTGCCTCCCTTGTGGTGAGGGTAAGGGAGCGCTCCAGACAGATCATCCCCATCGCGGCTGAGCTGCTCGGAGCCTCTGGCTTCATCCTGCTTCCACTGACAGCACAGGGACCTGCTCCCCTCAGGCATCCACATCCCCCTGGTGCCCTCTTCCTCCTGCAGATGACTCTGGGTGTGTCCCTCCAAGTAACTGCTGCCTAACAGGCAGGAGGCAGCTGGATCCAGCTCTAAGAAAGCAGCTCATTCCCAGTGCCCCTGGCTCCCAGAGAGGCCAGGGGACAAGACAGGCCCTGCTTTGGCCAGGTGGCACTGGACACTCCCAGAGCAGTGGCTGCTGAGTCCCTTGTCCCGCACAGAGCCAGTGGGCTTCTGCTGGTTACTCCTCACCACCGTGGGTGAGTGTCAGATGGTTCAAAGATTAATTGCCATTTAACCAGCTGTATTTCCATCTCTGCGGAAGGCTGCAGTGGAAAAGACAGGAGTGCTGGGATCATTTACCCTGGTATTACACAGCAGATTACCCTGTACTTACGAGGTCACCAGTTACTGTGTAATTAGACCTCCAACGCAGGGAAGTCCGCGACAGGCTTCCAAACCACTCTTCTTACCAGTGCCAGGGAAGCAGAGGGATGGCAGCAAAGTGCAGGCTGAAGCCTCATTAGGTGCAGTTAAAGCTGTTAAATAGTTTAAAATTCAAGCTGGGGGAGGTGCAATGAGAGGGTAGCAAGGCCACCTGTACCTGTCAGAGAAAGGGAGCAGAAAAAAACCCAAAGCAGTTTGTCTAGGAAATGCAGGAAAGCCAACACAGAAAGGAGGGCTGTGAGAGAGCTCCGTGTGCCAGGCAGATGAAGGGCAAAAGGCTTCTGCTCTTCAAGTGTCACCGGCTTTGCCAGAGGTGAAGGGCTCTGCTGAGCCAGAGACCCTGTCCGTGTCCCTGACCATCCTGTGGGATGGTGTGCATGGAGCCGTGGAGCCTCTTGCAGTGGATCAGGACAATGCCTCTTGCTCTGGACTGCTCTCCTCCGTTTCTCATGGGCACCCAAATCAAACACCTACTCACAGAGCATTTGGAAGAATGGCAAATGCCTTTGATTATCAGGCACATGTTCCAGTGGCAGCTCACTGCATCTCTTGAGTGGCTAATGAAGCAGCAAGCCCATTCTGATCAATATACAGCAAGTGGTGGTGTAGAGTGAGATTGTGCCCGCCCCAGCCACATTGCATTTTGTCTGTATAAACCATGTCCTCTTCAAGCCAAGCACAGTCTCTTTTGGGGTGGCGGCTCCCTAGAAATTCCAGCTTTGAGTGTGCCACTGAAACAAACGCTGTTCTGAAGCCCTCCATGTAAAGAACCCAAGTCAAAGAGCAGTGTGTTCCTCTACAGCAATCATTATTTTAAATAATCTTTTATTACATAGTCACATGTCCCTGATTCAACCCCACAAAGAGCATCCACACGGTCAACAGCTTCTGGAGAGGTGAGATAGAAACAAAGACAGTGTGAAGCCATTGATTACTGAGGATAGAAAGGCCTGTAGGTAAATAATTTGTCTAAAGAATGACCAGAGCAGGTAGATGTGCTACCTGGTTGCAAATATTTACAAAGTTATGAGCTTGAAGGTTAGAAAATGTTGAGAGAAGTACATAGAAGTTAGGACAGGGATAACGCAGTGAGGATGAGAGTGGGGAAAATCAGTGTGGCAAGCAGGAAATTTCCATCGTGTAGGCAAGATCGGCTTGTGATTTCCTGAGGCAGACTGTGGGTTGTTCACTGGGATATATGGATTGGCACCCATCAATACCGTAGCAAATCCTTTAGGGCTTGCTCTCGCAAAGGAAAGGAGAAGAATGAAATTTAATGTGGGGTTTTTTTCAGCTCTACTCTGCCCCTGTAAAGCGTTTTCCTAGGCAGACACGCGTGTCATTGCCGGGGCACGGTGCACACACACCCCTAACGCTCCTGGACGAGAGTGGCTTATCCAGAGGAGCGAGAGCAGCCAAGGCTTTAAGCCCAGCATCCGTAGTCACGTTTATCCTTGAAGTAAATGCTCCAGTAGTGACATAATTGAGGACTGTCCTGTCTGCTCAGCACATGTCTGCAGGGGTCATTCATCCTTTCTGACACTGCAGAACATTAGCGGTTTTTAAGGCTCACTTTCTCCTTCCGTCCTTCCGCTTGTGGCTAACCCTAATGGAGAGCTGGTGGCTAGAGACTCCTCGAGGAAAACTGGCCTGTTTGGAGAGCTGATCACCTAGGAGCAGCCCTGTGTTAGGGCAAAACCAGTCAGATTTGTCCTGCTGTGTGCTGGGTTTGTGCAATGGCCCCAGTGGGGCTGGCTGGGGTGGAGTGTCTGGCTGGCTGCAGGAAGGGGAGCAGAAGGCAACTGGTGATATCTGTGATGGCCACTTAGTGCTCGAGGGCTCTAATGGCATCTGGGAAACAGGTTCCTGTGTTTGTGGGTTTGCTTATTTATTTATGCTCCTGGCTAAATAAAGTAGGGAGGAAGAATTTTAACACAGTGGTTGAAATGCATGGGACTGCAGCAGCTCTGTCCTGCTCAAGGGCATCTGGAAAACTTGATAGAGAATGGAGGGAACTTCAATGCACAGGAAGTCTAAGCTGGAAAAATAGAGAAGGGAAAGCAAAACTTCATTCCATCAACATTTAGAATTTAGCTTGTTTTCCAGCAGAATCCTTCCGCCCAACCCCAGCCTCGCCACCTGCACGTGTCACCATTTTGGCTGTTGTTGGTTTCATTTCTTCCCCTCCCTGATACCACTGCTGCTCCCCCATGATAGGGTGCTCGGACAGGTGCTGTCACTTTCCTCTCCTGTGCCTGTCCCTTTTGGGCTGTTGCCACCATCTGCAGCCTCTCCCCTGCGTGCCACAACAGCTTTGGACAGGGACGTTTGAGACAGGCACAGAAAGGAGATGTCCATGGCAACTTCGCCTAGTTTAGGTCTCAGGAAGTTCAGCCACGAGCATCACTATCCTCAGTGTGTCTCTCCAGTGTTCTGACTCACGGAGGGTGTGGGGTGCAGGCCGGGGTTTGCCCCCGCTGTGAAATGCAGCGTTTCATTCAGCAGTGCCACAGCTGGCACAGCTTTCCCAGCGGCACTGATGAGTTTAATCACATCATTAGTAGGTGTGACACTGCAGCCTCCGATGATGAGCTCTTTATTCTAACACGGCTTTCAGCGTGTTTATCTGAGATGCCATCTGTGCCTGCACTGCCTTCATTAGGAGAGAAAGCCTATGTATCTTCTGATGTTGGTCTGTATTTCTGTGATGTTTCCCTGCTGAGAAACCACACCTGAAGGAAAGCAACAATACCCAAAACGCTTAAACGGGCCAAATAGACCATTAGGGAGTGTACTGTTTGGAGAAATCCTCAATTGGAACACGAAACTGGCTAGAAGAAATGATCCAGCTATTTTATTCCTGAAAGATCTTCATCTTGGTAAAGCAGTAGGGCCCCATGCCTTATCTAAAGTGCTGTAAGTTTTCAGGAAAGCAAGGAACAGTTTTTAATTTTTAAAATGCTTTCTATTTTTGTACCTCCATACCATGCTCGCACATGGAAGTTTCTGAGTTGATTGTTCAGGTTTTAGATACAAAATCATTAAGATTTGTGGGTGCAGATCTGAGTGTCTAGCCTTCCCTGTTAAAAACTCCACAGTAAATGTTGTTTATATTATTAACTGTATACTGTATATCCAGCTATATATTTTTGTAGCTGTCCTGTCCATTGATCAACAAACTGGCAGCATGGTGTACTCATGGTGTTGCACTGCTCTTGACAGGATTCACAAACCACAAACCAGCCAGGAGCTGCCACATCACCGTCTGGCTACACTTAAAAAAAGGGAATGCTTCCACAGAGAGGTGCCATGCCCTGCCTTGTATCAGTTTTCTGTCTGTACGCTGCCAGGCCGATGCTCAGCAAGCCTGACATTAACAAGAAATAGATTTCCAAGCAATCTAGCCTAATGAATTTTGAATATTATTGTGATTAATGCCAAGGCAGTTGAACTGATTATCCAATATCCAGAAGTAAAGTAATGGAGCCTTATCTACATCTTGCGTAGTCCTCAGTCAGGAATGGCTTTGGCTGCAGACAAAGATGAGTGTTGTTGGTTACTCAGAGGGGAGGCACTGGCAGGACAGAGAGAGAGACAGGATGGGAAGGGAGATGATGAGATACCCATCTGAAAGCGTTTCAGCATGGAGTGATCACACATCCAGGTTCTTTATTGATCCTATTTCCTAAGCTACATTTCTCAGGCCATTTTCAGACTTGGCTTTTTATACCACCAGGTTAAGATTTATTTGGCAAATATTTTTCCTCCTTCCCAAAGCCAGAAACTGGGTTGATTTTCATTCTCTGCATTGCCAAAAGAACAGAATCCTGATGGATGTGTTTCTTGCATCAGGCTGGTTTAACTTAGCTTCTATCTGATTAGCTTTTGAGCTATTAAACACTTTTTGTAGCATTACCACAAGAATGATAATGCAGATCAGCCATGGACAGTTTCTATTGGCACAAGCAGTCTTTGCAGGCTCCAGATCCCCTTTAAAGCTGGAACCAGCAGAGAGCTGCTTTGTCTCATGGGTATTACATATCTCTGAGCAGGCCTGTCCTAAAAAAGTGTGTTGTGGTGCAAGGGTCTCCAGCCTGGTGGAGACAACTGGTGAATCTGTCAGGTGCTTGACAAACTCTCTGGAGGCTGTAATTTGAATAGATTTAGTGGCATTCCCAGCCTCTGCTGTTATCTGGGCTGTGAGCAAGAGAAAGGTAGCTTTTGACCAGCCTGGATGTGTGCCCATGTTGTGTGTGTGATGCAGAGGACTTTGGAGGCCACCACCTGCACACACCGATCCACAGCTGCCCAGTGCCCACCCACAGCCAAGTGGGGAACTCCAGGGACTCCTGAGAAGCCGACCAGAGAATCCTTCCCCAGCACTTTGCTCTCTGAGTTCCTAGTGTGGAGCTGTATCATCCTGGGCCACAAGAAGCTCTCAGTAAGTGGCCCAGGGAGTCAGGTTGGTCACCTCTCCTCCACCTGGGAAGGCTCTGGCAGCAAGCTTTATGACAAGGGTTTGGGACCTGCTAGGAGCCAGTGGTGCCCTTGCCGACCTCTTTAGTACATGTGTTACAAACTACAGGTCCTCTGCTCCCACGTCCCCCCAGCAGAATAAGGCGTGGGTGGGGTTTCTCACCAGTTTATATCCTGGTGTTGGAGACCGTGGCTTCTGGAACTTTTACTCAGATAAACGTGGAACTGGCCTTTCCCCTGCAGGCTGGTTGTGCAGCTGTTTCTGAGCAGTGGGTGCAGCTGCTTTGAGTTTTGGGAAGAAAAGGTGAAGAGTGAGTTGTAGTAACGTGCACACCAAGCAGATTATTGGCAAACATAATTAAAAATATATGTGTGATTACTCCTCTGTTTTCCTTGTCGTAACCATCCTCTGCATTACCTCTGGCATTTTTAGACAGTGGATAATATGGCTGAGAGGACTCTTGGGCACAGGCAGCTCTTAGAGCAGCAGTGATTTATCTCAGACCGTTTTGAGGTAGCAGAATTTACCTCTAGCTACAGCCACCCCTCCATGTCTGCCCTCCCTCATTTGCATAAGTAATTGGCAGCTTGTTAATGGCTCATTAGGAATGCTGAAAACCGTGGGATTAAAACACACTCAGCGGAGCAGAGATGAGGGGTATGGGGGGAAAAGGCCGCTGTCCCTGCTTGCAAATTACACCGCTTGATTCAACGTGATTCAGAATTACAGGTCATAAAGCAACTAGATTGTTAAATGAAGTAAGGAAAAACAATGTCAGTGGCAGGTTTTATTTTTAGACTCATGTTTAAACACAGTATGTGCATCTAGGGGGAACAAACAGTCCCTTGCCAAACAGTCCTACTGACAGCAGGAAGCTCTCACCCCGTTCTCGGTTTCACATTAACCCTGCCTGGTCAGTGTTTCCTGCTCCTGAACAAGTCCATCTGGCTCCTTACATCACCTCATGTCAGGGACATTTGGTTCCTTTTCCCATGTTCTCTCTGGGTACATCCAATCCTCTCCCCTCTGGCAGCAGGCAACCAGCACGTCCCTTTCTTTGGGCAAGGCTGGGCCACCCAGCGCAGCTCCACGCAAGTAGGAGAAACAGCTTCAGGTTGCTTTGTACGTTCTGTAAACCTCAAAAAATCCCTTGGAAATTGCTGTGAGATGTGTTCAGTCACTGGCACTCACAGGGGCAGGCAGCCAGCCTTTTGCTGCAGCACTGCCAGAGCCTGCAGTGGAGGAGATGGTTGGTGTAGCCAGTGAGAATTGTGAGAGGATCACATCTGCTGTTCCTGGAGAGTGGAGCGTGGTGAGGACACAGTCAAGTGAGTTGAAAAGTTTGATGGAAGCTTTTTGTTGTTTGCTGACTGTTTAATCTCACGTTCAGCACTGGCTGTGACAGCAGTGACTGCAAAGGCACGAGAGGTGAAGGCAAGGACAGGGCTGTGATGGCTTTTGAATCACTTAGAGGAGGCTCAGCCCGCGGGCTGGTACAGCCAGAGCACACGACGCCTTTCTGTCAGGAGAACACCTTGGGGATTTTTTGGAGGCCAGGGTAATTCTGGCAATGGTGCAGTCTCAGATATAGCTGGAACCTTTCTTCCTGGGTAAGCTGAAAGGAAATTTCAGATAAAGCACTTGGGAGTCACATCCAGTCATAATTTGCAGTTAAATTCAGCAACCTCTGATCTAAACTACTTGGGTACTTAAGAGCCTAGTAAGGTGACAGTTAAAACTATGAAGTGGGGACAGCTCAGGTTCAGCAAAGCTCAGCTCTGTCTGGCATGTCAGAGTTAATCCTTCTGCTTTGTAAAAGGTGCCCAGGAATCTGTCAGGACTCACAGAGGCAGAATACTGGCACATCTGAAAAATTTCTCTGTGCAGCTGGATCCAGGCTGAAGGCAAGGAAGGAGTGTCTCCTCCTGGATCCCCAGCCAGGAACATTTGCTGTTCCTTGCATCACCCTGAGAAGTCATCTCCTTGTGCCCCAACCTGAACTGACAAACATTGGCTCACAAAGGCACAATCTACAGCAGTTTTGTTTGTTGTTCTCCAAGAGCTCGACCTAGCCAAACAGAACAGCTTTTCCTCCTTCTTGCTTTCATTGCTTTTTTTTTTTTTTTTTTTGCCCTTACATCCTCTCAGATGACCCTGAGAGCCACCTGTGGCTCTTATTCATACAAGGCTGTCCAGAGCTGCTGGATTAACAACACATCCTGCCCGCAGCAGGAATCAGCGTGTCCTGATGGAGACTTACAGCTGGCTGCTGGGGGAAGGCTCCGAGCTGGATCACCCAGCTCCTACTGCTGAGCTCTACAGGACATATAATTTGGTGTGGTCCAGCCTGGGATGGCATCCAGGTCTGCAATGAAGGAAGATCCCAGGTCACCCCTACCTACAGCAGCAGGAACGGAGATGGCAGTCAGAGAGTGTGTGTCCTATCACTAGGTTGAGTGGATTGAGCATGGACTGGGATTTCCTGGAGAAGGAATGGTGCCAAGGTCTCCACTAGTGCCACGTGGTTCTGTACAAACTCAAAGGTCTCCGCTTCCTGCACAAAAATGGGAAGTTCAAGTGCTGCATGATACCAAGACACCTACAGTGGTTTTTGTGCCTCTCCCGGGGTAGGAGCAGGAGCAGAGCCTCCATCAAGTATGCCAGAAGCAGGAAGAAAGGTGTCAAATGACCTTGGAAAGCAAATGTGAAGTGACCAAAGAAAACAAAAACACTGAGGTTTTTTTGGTTTTCTTTGTTTGTTTTTTATTTTAACATTGTGAAGGAAACTGCACAAAAAGAAAAAAAAGACACAGAATAAGAGTATGCCAGAGACCAAGTCCCATTCTGAGCTGGGAACCATGGAGGTACCTTCCAGTTGTGGGTGTAGAAAAGATGGCTCAGCAGTTCCCCTTTGAATGCTGCCCTGGTGCTGGTGTGTGAGCTCGGAAGGGGAAAAACAGTGCCACCCACCAAAACCTGCCTTTAACATGCTAATATCTGTATTCCCACCAGTCCTAAATCTGCATGAGGGTTTTTCAGCCCTACTCTGGTTTTGATTTCCGGGTTATCTCTGCTGGTGGCCCAAACTGTGGATTTATTGCAGAGTCTTTGCTGAACACTGCTGCTCCACTACCTGCTGCTGTACTGTCAGACTCACCGGGGGATAACATGTCATCTTTTCCCTTCCTAATCAGCTGGATGTCATTCAGAAAGCTGGGACAAGGAGAACTTTTCCCCCAGACACCAGCTTTCCTTGGTAGCAGACAGACCTCAAGCCTTATAATACTACTTGTACATAGCACTTATATAGCTTTACATCCTCAAAGTGCTGTACTAGCATTAAGTAATTATCTCTCTCCCTAATGGCCATTAATGCTGGCCTTTCATGAACCTCCCCCAGCTCCCCGAGGTTCGTATCTAATCCAGCAATAAGCTGCTCAGAGGGAGTGGCTGGCTATCTTGCAAGTCCATGGGCTTGGATGTGAAATGAGGCTTCAGAGCAGGGGCCAGGTGCCCTGGAGTATCAGAAACACGGGGCTGTGGATCAGGGCATGCCCTGGGGAGCATCCACTAGAAAGGGGTGGAATCGAGTAGGTGATACTGCAATCTTGAAATGGAGAGGAAGAAAACTTTGGCTGCTCAGAGGATGTGCACTGATTGCTCTATTTATTACCAGGATAGCTCTGTGAACGGAAAGAGCAGAGCAGTGGGAATAACATGTCAGTGTTGGCATGGGGAGCTGATCTAGGGAGAGAAAGTTAGCTAGAAATGTCAAACAAAGCTAGACAGCCATGGCAATGGGATAAAGAGGCCAGTCTGCAGGTCTGTGAAGCATTAAAGTAACAAGGCGAAAGGGCGAGCTTGGTGGCATCATAGGATTTAAAAAGAGGAGCAGAAGAGGATTTACTTGTCTTATTTGCTTGCAAGCAAAGCCCTCATCCAGGCTGTGGAGTGTCTCCAGGGGAGATGTTGTAATGCTGCTGTTTCGGGACATTTTACCCTTGGGGAAGGTGAGCCTACCTGATAGCTGGGCTCTCCCATCCCTGTCTCCCAAGGGAAGTGGAGGAGATGGTGTGGGAAGATGACACAGCTGTTTTGGAGAAGTCTCAGAAGCAGCATGCTCCTAACAAACACCAGTCCTGCGTGGTCACTTACTTCTGAAACCTGCTAGACCTAGCTCTGAGCAAGCAGAGGCTGAAATAAACTTTCACCTTCTCCCTAAAGGCATGATAATGATTCTTTCCAAAGCCAAGGATATGCCTTGTAAGCCGGCTTTGCTAAAGAAGAAAACAGCATCCTTTTTTTCAGCCTGATTTAATGGCATCATTTTGCTTTTATGCTTCTGGCAATGGCTGGTCCTGTAAAACAAGTATGTAGCTGTGGGAATCACGTGCCAGTCTACAGTGGCAGAACACAGCTCACAGTCACTACACGTTATGCAAAGGATTTCTGTCACCCTGGACACACTCTGCTTCCTGCGGCATCAGTAGCACAATCCCTCTGTGCTCAGCTCTAAATCATTTTGCTACATCATCAAATAACAGGGTATGGCTGACTGCAGACCAGGAAGACTTGACTTGGTGTTCACTTACTGCACAGCTTCGGAGCGGGGCCTTTCCCTGCCTTCCCGCGTCTGTTTTCTCATCTGTGAAATGGGAATTTTAATCCTAATCAGTTCACAAGGGAAGCAGTAAGGGATAGTCAAAGGCAATTCTTTAAAGCGTAATAGCCAGCCTTATGTGCAAGGTTAGACACTGGAGTGGGTTTATGGTGGAGTTTAATTGATGCCTGTTCTGCTCATGGCTGGTAAGTGCAAGGCTTAAGATTTGCTCTCAAAAATGTGGCACCCTGTTGGAAATGCAAAGGATACCTCTGCAAGGAACACCTTCTCATCTCTGAGCAAGGCTGGGCCATGTTTTGAGATCCACAAATTTCTGGGCATCACTTGTTTGGTTTTTCTTCCCCAAAATAATTTGATTATTAATTATTACCAGATTAATTTGTAGTAGAAGCTGTGTCTCACATGGCTGGGAGGAATGCTTTGGCTGTGCATGAACTTCAACCTATGAGCTAAGCCAAGGTTGTGTTGTCACATCCTTGGGACAGCTCTTGACTGCATATGTCATTTCACTGGCAGAACTTCACCAGCGTGTGTCTAGAGGAGACCAAAGACCTCGACTTTATTTTAGGTTATTAGAACTGAGATGGCACTACTGGCTTCTGTGCTCTGCTCTCAGGGCCAGATCCTTGAGTGGTGTAAACCAGGGCCCTCCCATTCGAGCAGTGCTGCTGTAGTACTGTCTGTGTAAGCTGAGGGCCTGGTTCACACCTTCTGCACTGCTCTAAGACCTGTTCAAAAGGGAGTTAACTGTGCTCGGTACATTGTACTGCCTGTAATCACAAATGATCCTGCAAGATTCAGGATATTGCAAATGTAGAGAGCTTTTCAGCAAGTTCGAGGTTGCTGGAAAACTGAAGAGTTAGTGCTACTTAAAGGAGAATAAAATAAGCATTAGCACAAAACAGTTTTTGCAACAATCGAGTTTGATATATGTCCTGTTCTGCTTATAACGTTTCCTCAGAGCCCTTTTCAAGAAGGGGAAGCAACTTGTAAAAGCTGGGAATGCAGGGAAGAGCTAAATTTGCAGCCAGGGTTTTGAAGGAACAAACAAAGAAAAGCATATTTCCATTTCCATTACAGCAGAACATTCTTGGGAGTTCAGAGCAGCAAGCTGAGAACACGCCAGCCAAGCCGCCTCGAAACAGGAGGTGTGGAGCTGCAATGAGCTTTTTATCTTCAAGCATCTGCACTTAGGAAAGAAAGATCTTCCTGAGGCTTTTAAAACTCCTCTCTTTTGAGAGAGGGTCTGTTTCAGAGTAAGGAGAAGGGCTGGTCTGCAGCCCTCTGAGTACAACACTGCAAACCTGAGCCTAAATTCTGGCAAACCCCACAGGAGTCTGAACCCCTCCATGCAGAAAGCCAGCTGAGCATCCTACCCCTTTCACACCCTGTTCCAACACACCTCCCTCTTGCTTCCAAGCTCTGCAGTGTCCCTGTACTGACCCTTCCCCACACTAGTTCTGCTTTAATCAGTCAAAGAAACGTGTGGAAAAACTGGCAGCTCAGAGGAGAGCTTTTGTTTGTACAAGAAATGTTTTCATCCGAGCGAGCACAACAATCTCATTACTTGGAATAGCCACACATATGCTGGAATCCTAGACAGCAGATACCTTCTCCCCTCATCCTCCGTAGGACCAGAGGGATTGCTGCCTGTTTGATTCAGCTGCAGTGCTACAAAGTTATCAGCACTGCTTTTTTGGTGTCCCTAGTGAGAAAAGCAGTCTTCGAAGCAGCTCCACAAAAGCACTTTTCTCCTCACCACTAAAGCCTCGGACACTGTAGCCTCAATAGAAACAAGAGTGGAGACTTGCAGCCCTGCTGCTTCCAGTGCTGGTTGGTCGTAGCAATTAGCTGCTTCCCCACAGAAGGAGCCTCTTGTGCACAGAGAAAAACTTTTCCTGCTCAGAGAAACTTGTTTAGGAATCTCTAGTGAATCTGAAGATAAATCCATCTACTTTGGAACTGTTTGCAGGTATCCTGCAAGCCTCCTGTGTTCCTGCTGGATTTATGGGCCCTACAGAAGGGGTGACTCTAACCTGAGGAACTGCCCTTCCCTGGCTTGGCATACCCCAGTTTTATACACCCGTGGGCTCTTCCAGTTCCAAACTCTCCAAAGGGGCTGGCTTTCCCTCCCCCATTAAGTGATGGGCATATCCCTGCCTGTAAGAGCCTGTTCTTTACCTGCAGACCCCCTTTTGCAGTGTGGTCCTGCAGGAATTTACATAATGAAAGCACTCTCTGAAAAGGTCTGTAGCACAGTTTTATGAGTACAAAACCTTTTATGCCATTGGGTGATGCACAGATGCCTGTGCATGGCTTTTAGAGAACCTTTCTGAAGAGGGCCAGCCCTCATGCTGTATCTCTGGTGGGTGCCTCGGAGTACTGAGGCCTTGAAATGGTTTGCTGACCCCTCTTGCTCTGTGTCCAGGTTCTCCAGACTGTAGGGCTGGAGTATGTTCTTGGCATTTTGCATTCGATTTCCTTACAAGCCCATTTTGGGTGGAGAGGATGTAATTTATCTTGGTACATTTCACTCCCTGGGCGTCAGGTTAACCAGGTAGGATTGGTGGGTAGGGATCCATGAGTGGTAGGGGAGGCAGAGCCAGCCCAGCTTTTTGGAACAGCTCCTTGTTGCTGTAGTTCACAGGGAGGCCCTGAGTTTGCCCACATCATGTCAGGGCTGGCATAAAATGGGGTGTTCAGGCACCAGAACAGGCTCCCCAGGGGAGTGCTCACAGCTCCAAGCCTGGCTCAAGAGCTCAAGGAGCGTTTGGACAATGCTGTCAGGCACGTTGTGTGATTTTTGGGGTGTCCTGCAGAGGGCCAGGGGTTTGACTGAATGGTCTGATTCTGTGACCCTGCTCCTCAGGACTCTCAGCACTCAGATTTCCCTGTGCCTTTGTCCTCACCCAGGTTGGAGGACACACCATGCTGCCTATCCGCTGGATGCCTCCGGAGAGCATCATGTACAGGAAATTCACAACAGAGAGCGACGTCTGGAGCTTCGGGGTGATCCTCTGGGAGATCTTCACGTATGGGAAGCAGCCCTGGTTCCAGCTCTCAAACACAGAGGTACAACAGTGCTGAGACACCTCAGCTCAAAACTGTTATTTTTTGCCGTCTCTCCTTTCCAGGTTGTTTGCAAAGCAATTTATACATGGATGGTGCCCTCCTTGGCACTCCCACGGTGAAGCCGTAGGATAAGTGTCATTATCTCAGTTTAAGAGCTGGGAAAACTGAGGCCTGCAGGAATCAAAGAGCTCTGCCAAAGCCATGTACTGGCTAATCCTCAGCCCCTCGCTGCTAAGTTCCTGACGTATCTGTCATATCTCATAAACTCTCGGGGTGCTGCCAGAGCTGGGGATACCCAAATTACTGCTGGGATCTAAGTCATGCCTTGAATTTCCCCTGCTTTGTCCTTTTGTAGCTGAAGCTCTTACTGCAGTCTCCGGCTTGTGAGAAATTGTTTTAAGCCTGATATATTGCATGTGGCGCATTTCCTTGGGGTTTTTGCCATCAGGATATCTATAATATGATTTTCTCCAGTTCGCTGAGGGTGGAACCCATGGAGCTTGTTTGCCCTTGTTATTTCTTTGACTAGCAAAAGTTGCAGCCCACCAGGACAGGGCTGCACTGTAAAAATGTTGAGGGAAGGCTGGCTGGGATTAGCAGGGTGTCACTGCTGAGGTTTGAGGCACATCAGCAGAAATGCATTGGAAGATTTTTGCTTGCAATAGCAGGAGGTATTATAGAAGAGGAAAAAGATGCATTGACATAGCAGTGTGTGGGAACCTTGAACATTTTTATCCTACTGTGTATCTAATGGATTTCAGAAATTTCACCTTTTGTAATGAAAAATGTGCATTTTCTGCTTTCTGGATACAGATCCCTTAATTGAGTGAGTTGCAGAGATGGCAAATCCAAGGTGTTGCTTTGCAGCTCTAATACGTGCCCATTCGTGTGCTCAATGGGGCCTGACTGTATATCCCAAAGTAGCACACGCAAACATTTTAGAGGCACAAACAATGGAATTGACAGCGACAGAAGTTATTTGTCACGCTATTTAATGAGCTGCTCTTGCATTTCCCTGCGAGGGTAAATACAAACACGCACAAATGAGCACATGGAGCTTGAGCATGGGCAGCGGGCATGCTGGAGTGTGACAGCTCGGCTTTGCCCATGCCTTCTGCCTTGGTTTCCTTTGCAGGGCAGTAGGGCTGAGAATAGCCACCCTTAGTCTTGGGGGGAGAGTTGGTGAAAATCTGAACAGATGTGGCTGTATTGGTTTGCTGCCATCCCTGGGATAAAATCTCATCCTTCCCTTACCTGTTGGCGTATCCGCTGCTGACCACAGTATCCTGGTGGGAGGGAGCCACATTAGCTCTCACCTGGCTCATTTTTCACAGTTTGGGGAGGGATGGGCAGAACCTGTGTGGCTGCATCTCCACCAGCTCCTGGATGGCCTGGCATCACAGCAAGTCCCTGTGGCAGCCCAGATGCAGTGCCAGAGCCCCATGGAGAGGCAGAGCCCATGGAGAGACAGGTCAATGAGCTTGTGTCCAGCTCCTGGCTGCCAGGACTGGATCAGGAGCAAGCACGAGGCTGGCTGAGCATCGCCCCTGCTGGGTGTTGGCATTGGCCAATCTGAGATGCCCACTCCCTCCTGTGCCACCTGCGTGGCCTCGTGCCCTGACAGCATTTTCAGCAGGTTTTTCCAAGGCTGGGAGAAACCCTCTCTGAGCAGAGGAACGAGTCAGGGCACCACTCAGCCAGTCCATTAACTTCTCTCTATGCTTTTCCTTTTCCCTGGAGAGAAGGAGCCCAGCACAGGGCTCCTGTGCATGTCCAGTTCTGTTAGAAACCATAACTCACCTCCTCCCCGCAGTCAGCAGCCAGCAGCTCTGTGGCAGTGCAGTCTTCTCTGCATGCTGTGTCTTCCTCGCCTCGCTTTCAGCAGGTCCTAATCTCTCCCCTCTGCATTTATATGCAAACAGCAAAGTGATAAGTATCCCTTGAGCTGCGTGGTGGGACCATTACTATTCATAAATGATAAAATCCAAACACCTCTTGCTGGGTGGCTTCCCTCAGCACACTGCTTGGGACTGGTGTTTATCTGCAGAGCGTGGCAGGCCGCTCGCACGCTGCGATGCTGGGACTCATCAACCTGAACCAAGGAGGCCAGGCAGTAACAGCAGCTCTCTGGAAAGTCGTATTTCCTTTTCCTTTTCATTCATTCCTCCAGTACACAATACACAAAGAGACCCTTAGGGGAGTCCTTTCCAATGGCATCCCTCAGAAGAGACTTTACTGTTATCCAGGACCTCACATTTTTCTCATTAGTAGCACAGATCTGACCCAAAACAGAGTGATAGCATTGTAAATTTTTTTTCTCCGTCACAGATGTGATTTGACATGAAATTTCAATTCTTTTAGTTGCTTTTCTGTGTCAGAATGAGGCAAATCTGCCCTTGGAGAAGTATGTAGGAAAAGATGCTCTGAACTCTTCCTTATAAACCTCTCCTGGGCTTTGCAATGGAAAGGACTCTTGGTTTTCAGACAAGAAAAATATAATTTCAGCTGTGCAAAATATTACTTTACTTTGGGGATTTTAAGACTTTTTTTTCTTTATTCATTTAGCAGGAAAAACTGACATAATAAATTAAAATCTATTTCATTTGCTTGTGACCTCCTCTTTGGAGAGTGCATTGAGGCAGGTAGGCGTCATACACAGAAGGTTTTTGGGATCTGAAAAACTGCGGCTGGAGACAAATTTTTCATGGTAAAATTATCATTAGCAACAAACAGGCGAGCATTGAGGATTTGCAGATCTGAGATTTGGCTTCCCAGTGCTCCCATTCACAAAATGGTGCCACATCAGCAGCAGGGACAGGGCGTCCTCCATAAACTGCCCAGCTGGCCTTCAGTGTTCCTTTTCTTTCTTTCTCTTAGGTCATTGAGTGCATTACCCAAGGCCGAGTTTTGGAAAGGCCCCGAGTCTGCCCCAAGGAGGTTTACGACATCATGTTGGGCTGCTGGCAGAGGGAACCTCAGCAACGGCTCAACATCAAGGAGATCTACAAGATCCTTCACGCCCTGGGCAAGGCCACACCAATCTACCTGGACATCCTGGGCTAGCAGTGGCCACTTGTTGGAAGTCCCTCCCGTCCTTCCTCCCCTCTCCCCCTCCCAACCCCTCTGCCCCTCAGCTCCCAAGCAAACATCTTCATATAAACTCAAGTGCCTGCTACACATACAACACTGAAAACAAAAAAAAAGTGAAACGAAAAGCAAACCGACAAAAATCCCACAGAACAACAACCTGTAAGGCAGTTTGGCTTATATATATTTATAGATATCTCTCTATATATAACTTCCACACCAATACAGAAAGAAGCTGCTGTTACAGAAAATTGTGAG